>JAJAQA010000013.1:7324779-7442279 GCA_021464565.1 Rutilus rutilus
ATTACTGCAGTGCTAGAAATATACATTTTAATACATACTGATAACACATCCTCTGCCTTACCTTTGTATTGAGAGCAGGTTTCACCTGAAGCAACTGGTGAAAATATGAAACGTCTCGGTTACGTATGTAACCCTCGTTCCCTGAGTAGGGAACGGAGACGTTACGTCGGATGACGACGAATGGGGTTTCGCTTAGAAATCCTATCATCTTCGAGTATATAAAACGAGCCAATGGCAAGAAAATGCCATGGGTCTGCGAAATTTGCATAGCGTAACTCCGCCCCACCCTGGGAGTATAAAGGAAGTACGCTGGCAACATGCAGATATGTCTTCGCTGAGGAGCCGAGACTGAACTCAGGCGTTTCCAGCGGTACAGCGGAAGTGGCAGGGAGACGTAACGTCTCCGTTCCCTACTCAGGGAACGAGGGTTACATACGTAACCGAGACGTTCCCTTTCGTTGTCACTCCGAGTTACGTCGGATGATGACGAATGGGGTTCCCAGTGTAATCACGCCACCTCTCGACTGTCTTCCAGTGCCCTGCGTAAGTCTGAGCTCCCTGTCGTGAGACTAGCACGGACGAAGGAGTCCTACTTAACACAGGAATACCAAGGTACACTGGGAAGCATATCTCAGTGGAAATATGCAATCATGCCCAACCCGAAGGGGGGGACTTGGAATACACATATGACCCCGAAGGGCTGCATACGGAATAACACTGGGGTGTCCAGCCGCAGGTGGAATATTTCAACCCCAGGGGTGGCAAGGTGGCTTGCCAAGGGAAAGACACATGCTCAAAGAGGCTTACAGTGGAATACACATGTGGGGGTCACCCGGAGGGGGAACCATGCACATGGAGGCACCTGGCCAAGCGCGAAAGCTGCCGGTGGCATAACTCTGGCGTTGACGTCGTCAGTGCTGGAGGAGACTCAGGGCTTATTAGGCTCACCTGAGGAGAATATCGCACGTATCCCGTCCGTGGAGAGGAATGGCGAGCAAGCGAAGACACCTGAGCAGATGAAGCGAGTACATGAGAAGAAACTGGCTCCACTCGGAGATTGTAGAATCTCGCGAATGTGTTAGGTGTCGCCCAGCCTGCAGCTCTGCAGATGTCTGTTAGCGAGGCGCCATGCGCTAGAGCCCAAGAGGATGCCACACTCTGAGTGGAGTGGGCCGTCACACCAAGGGGGCACGGTCGACCTTGCTGCTGGTAAGCCAAAGCAATGGCGTCCACTATCCAGTGAGACAACTTTTGCTTGGAGAGAGCCTTTCCCTTCAGCTTCCCACCATGACAGACAAAGAGCTGGTCTGAGGTCCTGAAACACTGCGTTCTGTCGACGTAGGCACGGAGTGCGCGTACTGGACAGAGCAGTGCCAAGGCTGGGTCTGCCTCCTCCGAGGGCAGCGCTTGCAGGTTCACCACCTGGTCTCGAAAGGGAGTGGTGGGAACCTTGGGCACATATCCAGGCCGGGGTCTCAGGATCACGTGAGAGTTAGCCGGCCCGAATTCCAGGCACGCTTCGTCAACCGAAAATGCCTGCAGGTCCCCTACCCTCTTGATGGAGGCCAATGCAACCAGGAGCGCTGTCTTCATTGACAGGAACTTAAGCTCCACTGATTGCAGAGGCTCAAAGGGAGCACTCTGCAGGGCAGTTAAAACCACTGAGAGGTCCCAAGAGGGTACGAGGGGAGAACGAGGAGGATTCAGTCTCCTGGCTCCCCTCAGGAACCTGACGATCAGGTCGTGCTTTCCCAAGGACTTACCATCAACTGCGTCGTGATGTGCGGCAATGGCGGCAACATACACTTTCAGGGTGGAGGGAGACAGCCTTCGCTCCAACCCTTCTTGCAGGAAGGAAAGCACGACACTGATGGGGCATTTCGTGGGTTCTAGATTTTTAGAAGAACACCAGTTGACGAAGAGGTTCCACTTCAACGCATAGGCATGTCTCGTGGACGATGCTCTAGCGGAAGTGATGGTAGCCACCACCGCTGGTGGTAGGGTACTCAAACCTGCCTCGTCCCATCCAGGAGCCACACGTGGAGGTTCCAAAGATCGGGACGAGGGTGCCATAAGGTGCCCCGTCCCTGAGAAAGCAGGTCCTTCCTCAGAGGAATTGGCCAGGGAGGTGCTGTCGCGAGGAGTACTAGTTCTGAGAACCAGGTGCGGTTGGGCCAATACGGGGCAACCAAAATTACCTGCTCTTCGTCCTCCCTGATCTTGCGCAAAGTCTGCGCAAGAAGGCTCACTGGGGGAAACGCATATTTGCGGAGGCCCCGCGGCCAGCTGTGCGCCAGTGCATCCGTGCCGAGGGTGCCCTCGGTCAGGGAATAAAACAGGCGGCAGTGGGACGAGTCGTGGGAGGCAAACAGGTCCACCTGTGCGTCCCCGAACTGATCCCAAATCAGCTGAACCGTCTGGGGATGGAGTCGCCAATCTCCAGCAAGAGGCCGAAGCCGAGACAGCTCGTCGGCCGCCTGGTTCAGGTCTCCTGGGATATAAATGGCTCGAAGCGACCTCAGATGCTTCTGACTCCATATAAGGAGGTGGCGGGCGAGTTGTGACATACGGCGGGAGCGCAGACCACCTTGACGGTTGATGTACGCTACAGTCGCGGTATTGTCCGATCGGACTAGTACGTGTTGACCCCTGAGCAACGCATGGAAGCGGTGCAGGGCAAGGCGTACAGCCAACAACTCGAGGCAATTGACATGCAAAAGGCGCTGGGGTCCTATCCAGGAGCCCGCCGCAGCATGTCCATTGCACATGGCGCCCCAGCCCGTGGTGGAGGCATCTGTTGATACAACAACATGCCTGGACACTCGTTCCAAGGGCACTCCGGCCCGAAGAAAACTGAGGTTCGACCACGGGGTGAAGGTCTGACGGCAGGTCGGAGTCACTGGGACTCAGAGCGTGCCGTGATGCCATGCCCACCTCGGGACTCGATCGCGAAGCCAAAGCTGAAGTGGTCTCATATGAAGCAAGCCGAGCGGCGTGACTGCGGCTGCGGATGCCATATGCCCCAGGAGCCTCTGAAAAAGTTTCAGTGGAACCACACTCTTGCCCTCGAACTGACGAAGGCAAGTCAGCAGTGACTGCGCGCGCTCGCTCGTAAGCTGCGCGCACATGGCGACCGAGTCGATCTCCATACCGAGAAAAGAGATCCTCTGCACGGGGCAGAGTTTGCTCTTCTCCCAGTTGACCCGAAGGCCCAGACGAGCTAGGTGCCGGAGCACTAGGTCCCTGTGTTCGCAAACCTGATCTCGAGAGTGAGCTAGAATCAGCCAGTCGTCGAGATAGTTCAGGATGCGAACCCCGTGTTCCCGGAGGGGAACAAGGGCTGCCTCGACGACCTTCGTGAAGACGCGAGGAGACAGGGCTAGCCCGAAAGGGAGAACCGCGTACTGGTATGCCTGCCCCTCGAAAGCAAACCGTAGAAACGGTCTGTGTCGAGGAAGAATGGAGACATGGAAGTAGGCGTCCTTCAGGTCGATCGCTGCAAACCAATCCTGCGGCCGTATGCACTCGAAAATGCGTTTGGCCGTGAGCATCTTGAACGGCATCCTGTGAAGGGAGCGGTTCAAGACGCGCAAGTCGAGGATTGGTCGTAACCCACCGGATTTCTTCGGTACAATGAAGTAGGGGCTGTAAAAGCCGGACCTCATTTCGGCTGGAGGGACAGTCTCGATCGCACCCTTCGCCAGTAAGGTAGCGACCTCCGCTCTCATAACCGGGGCATTGCCACCGACCAAAGTGAAGCGGACTCCCCTGAAGCGGGGAGGAGACCGCGCGAACTGAATCGCGTAGCCGAGCCTGATGGTCCTCGCGACCCAGCGGGACAGCCTGGGAAGCTCTAACCAGGCTTCCAGGAACTGTACCAGCGGGGTCATGCGGACCACAGACGTACCCTCGGTGGTGCAGCGAGGCGAAATGACCGGCCCAGGCGTGGGTGGCATAGCGGCCCGGTGCGGGGGCACGGTCATTAGCCGCGTCCTGCCAGAGGAGGCCAGGGGAGGACCAGCGTCCCACTGAGGCGTGCTCTGGCAGGGGGCTGGCGACAGAGGGGGACGAGAGTGGCGAGGCTCGTGAGCGGCGCGCACTGTCATCCGCGCACTCTGTGTGCTCAGAGATGGGGAAGTGAGTTCTTTCTTTAACCACATCAGAGTGCTGCCCGTCGTGAGACGAGCAGCGGGAGTGGGAAAACCAAAGATTCTCCCCCGGCCCTCCACCGGGGGAAGGAGCGGCCCTGCTACCGTCTCCTGAAAAGAACTCATCGCCATCTCTGAGCAGCCCGTCTCAGGAGCGCCGCTTGGCCTGGCGTTTAGCGGGGCACGGGGCGGGAGAGGGCTGTGGCGCCTTCCTGCGGCTTCCTCCACGACGCGGCCCGGAAGCAGCTGGCTGCTGGGGCTGATCGGGAGGGGCGGGAGCCGCAGGAGGGCGCCCTCGGCGGCGAGCCGGCTGAGGCACCTGTGCCGACGACTGCGCTGCCGAAGCAGCGGGCCGCCAGGGCAGGACGTGTTTTAAAGCCTCAGTCTGCTTCTGGGCAGTCGAGAACTGCTGAGCAAAGTCCTCGACTGCGCCGCCGAAGAGGCCAGCCTGGGATATGGGGGTGTCGAGGAACCGGGTCCGCTCGGCCTCCCGCATATCGGCCAGGTTGAGCCACAGGTGTCGTTCCTGGACCACACAAGTGGACATCACCTGACCCAGCGAGCGTGCGGTCACCTTCGTCGCCCGGAGAGCGAGGTCGGTGGCGGCACGCAACTCATCAAAGAGTGCTGGGTCAGTCCTCCCCTCGTGCACGTCACGCAACAGCTGGGCCTGGTAGACCTGCAGCGTCGCCATGGCATGCAGTGAGGAGGCTGCCAGCCCCGCAGCTCTATAGGCCTTCGCCACGAGGGTGGAGGAGAACCTACAGGCTTTGGAGGGGTGCTTTGGGTCGCCACGGGAAGAAGCACTCTGAGGACACAGTTGCATCGCAACAGAGCGTTCAACCTGGGAAACCCCAGTGTACCCTTTGGCAGCCGCCTGATCGAGAGGAGGCAGGGCGGAGAAGGTCGCCGAGTGATCACGAGAAGACAATGGTGCCTTCCAGGACCTCGTGACCTCCTCATGCACATCCGGGAAGAAAGGCATTGGGGACGCACGCTGACGAGGGTCAGTGGCGGCACCCAAAAACCAATCATCCAGCCGCTGAGCGCACCGGACCAGGTGGCGGGGACCACTCAAGCCCGATGGCCGCGGCTGCCCGGGAAAGCATGGCAGTCATCTCGGGATCAGACTCGGGCAATGCTGGCACACCCGAAGGTGGCAGCACAGCCGAATCCTCACTTCCCAAGGACTCTTGCCCACCCTGTGATGCAGCGATCGACATCGAATCTTCCTCTGGAGCGCCAAATGAGACCCGCGGCAAGTCAGAGGACTGTACCGCGGGCTCATCTGAAACACTCGCGGGTTGCACGGCGCTAGAGGACGGTGTGGAGCGTGGAATAATCGGCGCTTTGTCCCACACCGTAATCCTCAGGTCACCCTGGCCGCCAGCCGAAGTACTAGCTCTCGCGGAGCCCGTAGATCGGGGTGCGGATGAGGGGACTCTACCATGAAGGTCATTGAGTCTAGACCGTAACCGTGCGATGGGCATGTTCCCGCAATGGGAACATGACTCATCCACAAACGCTGCCTTTGCGTGCTCGACACCCAGACACACAAGACAGCGATTGTGCCCATCAGAGTCAGAAATGTACAGACCGCAACCAGAAAAACACGGGCGAGGCATCTTTAAAAAGACGTGCCGCGTGCAAGCTCTTTTAGAAAGGAGATTTCTCCACAAATGCTGAAGCGACCAGGGAGAGAACACACAAACACTGGCAAATCACTGCACAGATAAGCAGGGAATGTGCACTCGCTGGAACTCGCTGTCACACCAACACTTGGAGAGAGGCTCGTCTCGAAGAGAAATGAAGAGATGAATCTCAGGATTGGCTGTGGAGTGAAGTACATCAACTTGGCTCCGAAGCGAAAACATATCTGCATGTTGCCAGCGTACTTCCTTTATACTCCCAGGGTGGGGCGGAGTTACGCTATGCAAATTCCGCAGACCCATGGCATTTTCTTGCCATTGGCTCGTTTTATATACTCGAAGATGATAGGATTTCTAAGCGAAACCCCATTCGTCGTCATCCGACGTAACTCGGAGTGACAACGAAAGGGAACTAGTATTTTCATAGATTGAATCCATTTCATGAGCCTGACAGAAGACCTGTCCTCTGTGTCTTTTGTGCTGCTTGCTGCTTGCTGCTTGCTGCTTGCTGCTACCGACCCCCTGGAGGTAAAGGAAGGGACCATCCTGGTGGTGGTGGGGAGGATGGAGGGAAAGGACCATCTTGGAGGTGGTTGGGGAGGATGGAGGTAATTGGCGCCGTCAGTATCTGCGAACTCAGACGGATGTAAGTACCATTCTTTTATACTGAGAGTGTTAACACATGATTGGTTAGAAGTGAGTTAATTCATAACGCGCTGATTGAGTCTTCCTGGCAGAACTTAACGCTAAGCTTACATTTCTGTGTCGTTGTCCGCGTTGACGCGCACCTAGGGAGCATGTGAAACCCCGAGGGAGGGGTTCTGGCAGACCAATCACAGCGCTTGTGTCCGCGTAGAATTGACGCATTGTTACATTTTTGGAGAGGTGCACGTCAGGGTACGCCGTGTGGTGGAAATTGTTTCTCAACTTTAAATAATAATTGTAAGACAGCTGAAGATTTCAAAAGTTATAAAGATCTTTATTTCTTGCAAGAAATTGACATTCACATACAGAACGCATCTCATATGTGAAGGTTCCGACTTCTGCTTTTTGCCCAGCTTATATACACAAAACACATCCTGATTAGGCTTCACCATTCGTTTACCTTAAAAGGAGGCATCTCGTCCAAAATCTTTGTCTTGCATAAATTATATCCAAACAGAACAACATCATGCCTAGATACAAGTTCCTGTTTTTAGCTGCTGCTCAAAATTCACACCTTTTGTCTATCGTTATTTTTGATCTTAAGCTACGCACATACTTTTCACACTTGAAGCTCACAAAAGGTCACTTGAGTACTCTTAGTCTCTTTGCTACTAAGTCTCCTATAACTCAAAACATTTTGTTCCTGCAAGCTTGTCTTAACTTATGCATTTCTAAAACTTGGTTACATATCTTTAATAACGTGCTTTAGCTTATATGAATATATTTCTTCAAATGCTCATGAGGAAAAAATAAAGTGACAGATGTTAATGCAAGTTGTACACTTCTAAAAGTAAAAACACATCTAAGAGTAAAAAACACATCTAAATGTAAAATTTCTATCACAATCCACCCCATGTTCATTCAAAGAACATACACAAAATTTGACATTTACTTCTTCCATAATCATAGTACATTGCCTTTTAACTTTGAATCAAGTTTCATTATCCTTTGCTAAATTTCGAATCACTTTGATCTATTAGGCCTTTAGATACTGCTGATTAACCATTTTTCTTAACCATATTTTACTAGCTTTTAATTCAAGCAGGCAATTGTTTTACTTAGTCAGATCTATTTAAGGATCTGTGTAATAAAATCTAACCAAAAAGTTCTAGAATACTTTCATTTTTATCCTTAACACAAATATCAATAACTGTATTATCTTGTTTCAAACAATGTCATTAATTTTAAAATTAACTCTCACCCAGCTGTTGCCATGATAATAGCTTTAGCTGCTGATGTGCCATTTAATCTTTTATTATCTATCCTAAAATCCTATTTTTCCAGAATTAACATGTCCTGCCTCTATTTGTTGGCAATGCGGAATTAATTCATAATGGATCCATTGATCCAGATCATTAAATCTGTAACTTCATTTTGAATTAAGAAAGCTTTTTAGAATTTTGTTTTATGAGCAAATATTCTATTTCACTGAAATGTTCTAACTGTTGAGATTCATTTCAGTTTAAATCCAACATGTTTGTGTTACATTGTTCTTGGTCTAGGTTTTAACTTTGTGCCCCCTACATAATTTGCTTTAATTCGTTGAAGACCTTTCTCAACAAAACAAAACCATATTTCATTTCTGGAAGCCGGGCTAAATAAGCAAGCACTGTTACTGTATTCCTAGATAGATAGACCCGCAGTCACCTCTCAGATATCAAATACAAACATTAGACAATACATGAAAGGAACATTTCAATAATCACACTGGTAACCTCCTTAACTAATAATAATCCAGAAATTAAATATGTTTCCCAAAATCAATCTCCTTTTGAAAGTTTTTCTTTTGCATTTTAACAAATGGAAACACCTAAAAGATGTTTAATGTAGTTATTAATTAATCGCTATAGAAGTTTACCCCATTATCTACTCGGACCTAGTCCAGCAAAGTAACTTATCCTCTCTTATTAGAGAACAATTATTATTTTTTTAGCATCTATGATATCTGAATTAGGGTTCTAAACCCCTTAAGTTTCTTCAAAAAATAGTCCCTAGATTATTTATTATCTTTACAGTAATGTACCTAGTTAAGAGTCCCTATACTCTACAGAATTAAGAGATTTTCCTCTTCTCAATTTACGAGTACCTGAAATATTTTCAAATTAATCAGTAATTGTTCAAATCATGAGATCTAAATACTCAAGTCCTACACTATAGTTTGATTAAAACAAATAAAACATCAATAAACATCACACAAAATTAATTATTATACTACGCTTAAAACATTAGTTGGTTCACATCTTCCTCCAGATGTGTTGTTCAATCTCGTTGCCCCATGGACGTTCCATCTTCACCAGGGTGATTCTTTGCGAAACCGTTGCAAATGGGCTTTCCCACGTTGGCAAGGGAGGAAAGTTAAAACTAGCACTTCCTTTGTCCCTCACTTTACGCGGTGCGTTGTCGTTGGTGTTGGCGTTTGGGGCTGCTGAGGGCTGGTTGGCGTTTTGGCTCAGGCTGGTTGGTGTAGTTTAAGTCGATATGCTTGGGCGGAGGTGTCACCGCACCCCAGATGGGACCTTGTTTGTGGAGTGAACCCCAAAAAACAACCTGTGAATGGAGACCTTAAGTATTTTTGTTAGTGACAACATGTATCATGTCGCCAGACTCGTCTGCTTGTCTGGCCGGTCGTCCTATTTTTCTGATGAGACCTGTAAAATTTCATGTTAAACAGTAACAAGACAATATTTTATACATTTGGAACAGAATCAGTTCCGTTCGATGAGATCCCATCATGACATCCTGTAAAAAGTAAAACGTTAAGTATTGGCTGGACAGGAAGCTAGCTTGCTCTCTTCCTTCCCAAAGTTATACGCTGTACGGTGTGTGGCATTGTTTATTTCTACCACAACAATAACCCAGCTCATGGATAGTAGTCAAAAATCATCCATGGTTGTTATTTTATTGGGAATAGTTCTTCCCTGTTGGGTCATATTTTAATTTTTTAGATACAGCTGTTTTGATTGACATCATTTATGTCTCTCAACAACATAATTCTCACATCCCACTTTCACACACTCCACCACACACCTCTCTGGCCAGAGATTCATTCATTCATTCATTCATTCATTCTTGTCTGCCTTAGCAGTTTATGAACTGAAATGGGGAACATATATTAGGAGTGGATACCACCAATATGAACGGTAACAAAGTTCGACGACGACAAACTACTGAACGTAGGACACACTGTGGCATTCCCCTTGCGACAGTGTCTGTACGTTACGATATCAATTTTCAGTTGTCCGATGCAGTCGTCATGTGTTTGAGTTTAACACCGTGAACGTAAACCTAACTTTTCAAAATCAAATAGAATAAACACTTTTAAATAGAAATCGTATATTAGACCTACAATTGCAGTTGAGAGAATCCGTTTTAATTTTCCCAATGCAATTTGTCATTCTTTGCACAATTTCAACTTCCCAACTTTTTGTTGTTGCTCCTAAGTCTATTTTAAACGAAGATTTGAAAATCTTCCACACAATCTTTGATCCATGGACAAAATAAAAAACATTTCTATCTCGTACCCCTGATGATGACAGCACGTGATTTCAAACGTCTATAATTAGAAAACATTGTTTTTCCACACTGTCTCCCAGGGATAACGGGATACAAATTCTAGACGCCTTCATATAAAAAAATATAATATTTAAAAACACGTGCAATTCATATAGTACTATTTATTCATCACTTTAACAGTTCTGATTACCTTAATATTTTTTCTTATAGTAGTAGCTGTTTGTAAAACCCTGTGCTCAGATGGCCACACATTTTGTCAGCCACCAATCTTTTAGTGAGTCACATTGTTTCACAAAAAAGCCCCAATGCCTCTCCACTCTGCAGTCTGTGGTTTAGCTAAAGAGATGTGAGGGACTTTCCCCTCTACATCATACAGTGATGCTTGGCTATCAGTCAATTCACCCTTCACAGCACACCATTTATCTGACCAAATTAACTCTGAGGTTTTCAGTTCCTCAATCTCTAGTTCAGACCATTTTTCAGCAAAAATTTCATCTGGCTCACTGCTAACATGACATGTGCAATGCAAAATCACTTTCTTCCATGAAATCATGGTCAGGAGGCATCCTATCTGCGGCTTTGTTTTGCAGACCACACTGAAGAGTGCTCCATTCAAAAACAAACATGGCATTCGCACCATGCTCATATCAGCAGTGAAGGCCACCGTCATCACAATACAAATTCAGCTTCAGTTTACACATCAAATCTCTTCTCAGAAGATTACAAGGACAGGTATTAGTCACAAGAAAAGCATGAGAAAATGAGCGATCACCAATCTGACAAGACAAATCTGCTATATATGGTTCCTTTACCAGATGCCCTGTGGCACTTCTGGAGGTTGCCCATTTTCCAGATAATACAGTTATATCAGGCAATTGTTCATTTTTAATTACTGAGTTCTTCACTCCACTGTCAATTTAGAACTTAATTTTCCTACCCTCGATACTGATATCAATCATTGGTAATTTTGCAAATGCTTTATACATTCGTTCAGTATCAGCAAGCGAATTTTCTTCATTGCAAGAAACAGCAAGCATATTTTCTTCATTGCAAGGAGCAGAAAAAGAGATAAGATTAAAACATAACCACCTGGGAGTCAGACCCTTTCACCGTCGCTCCCCTCCCCCTCCTTCTTTCAATCTCCTTGTGGCTCTGGTGGCTGTTGGAATCCTCTGTTCTTTGAAGGATCCGACAGTCATTTCTCCAGTGTCCTTTTCGCCCACAATTATAACAAACTTCAGGGTCCATTGCGTGGCTCGTCACCCATTCCACGTCCTCTTCCACCCCATCTTCAGCAGAGCAGGTGAGTGTCTTTGTCAATCTTTTCCTGTTTGTTCTTGGCTTGGTCTCTCAGCAGCTGTTGTGCTGCGTTGCGTGTCGCCGGATTTCTTCCAGACGCTATTTTGACCTTTTTTCCCTGTTTCAGGGTCCAGACCGTCCAGAAAAAAACAGTTTTCAGATATCTTTCATACGTCTTTGTCTGGCCTGTGCTTCTCTTTGGGTTGGTGAATATTTACGAATTTTGCAGATGGAGGAGTGTAATCTGGAGGAGCAGAGGGCAGGGTGATCGAACCTAGCAAGCTCAGGGTGTCTTGGTGGTCTTGCTTGCAGACTCGTTCCCCTCTTCTTCTTGTCTTTGTCTTGATCTTTTGCCTTCATTGCTCCTGGTTGTCTTTGTGGTTCATGGAGGACCACTGTTGGTGGTTGTTGGTAGGGGGAGTAGGGAGCCGGACAGCGGTCGTCCTCAGCCAGGCGGGTTTTCATGCATCTCATTTCATCGGAAGAATTAGAAACAGAGTTTAGTAAAGTTTTTTCCTGGCTTCCTCTTTCTGGCTTCCTCTGCCTTTGTCTCTCTACCATTTGCACTCTTTAATGGTGCTAATGCTGCATTTATCGTTTTCTTTGTCTGGTAATTGCCTCATTTAACCATACATCTATAATTCGACACTCAAAGTCATATAATTATATTTTTCTGTATATTTTCCTGTTATTTTTGGACTCGTTTTTTGTCCAATTTCCCTTTGTCTTTTGCAGATGGCTTACACTCCAGACATTAAACACTTATGCTTACATTAAACCACCATTAATTTAAACTGTGGTATCTATGATGCCACCCTTTTGAGAAATCCACTGTCTCCATTCTTTATCATTATCATACTCGACGGTATTTATATTTGCGTATTTAAATTTTAATTTTTTTTTTTTAGTATCGTATTTAAAATTTCCCAGTCGCGTGCTCACACGCACTATATTTACTGTGTTAATCCTCCCCCAGCGTTGCCACCACGCCGGCCTAAATCCGTCAATCTAGGACTTTCAAAAATGCCCACATCCGTCGATGCTAGGTCTTTTTCCCAGACAAAGGCCTTATTAAATGTTTGAAAATCACTTTCAGCTTATTCCAAACCGCACCTTGTCTAGACGTTTGAGAATTACTTTCCGGTTTATTCTCCAAACTCTGGCCCTTCTGGGAAACCAATTAACACCTGGCATTTGAGAAATTACTTTCAAATTTATTCTCAAACCCTAATTTTCTCTCACCGTGCTTTTTGCAGCTTGGTTCTTTATTCGGGATCGCGTCCACCTAGGCCTGCCGTGGTATCTACAATTCTCCCCCTCAACCTCTAGTTTTAGCGTTGGGGTATGGAGCCATAGACTTCTTGTCTTTGGGATGTTCAGTCAATTGCCTCGTCCACGGAGGTCATCAGCTTTGCGAATCCCTCCTCGTCGCCATTTGTGGTGGAAATTGTTTCTCAACTTTAAATAATAATTGTAAGACAGCTGAAGATTTCAAAAGTTATAAAGATCTTTATTTCTTGCAAGAAATTGACATTCACATACAGAACGCATCTCATATGTGAAGGTTCCGACTTCTGCTTTTTGCCCAGCTTATATACACAAAACACATCCTGATTAGGCTTCACCATTCGTTTACCTTAAAAGGAGGCATCTCGTCCAAAATCTTTGTCTTGCATAAATTATATCCAAACAGAACAACATCATGCCTAGATACAAGTTCCTGTTTTTAGCTGCTGCTCAAAATTCACACCTTTTGTCTATCGTTATTTTTGATCTTAAGCTACGCACATACTTTTCACACTTGAAGCTCACAAAAGGTCACTTGAGTACTCTTAGTCTCTTTGCTACTAAGTCTCCTATAACTCAAAACATTTTGTTCCTGCAAGCTTGTCTTAACTTATGCATTTCTAAAACTTGGTTACATATCTTTAATAACGTGCTTTAGCTTATATGAATATATTTCTTCAAATGCTCATGAGGAAAAAATAAAGTGACAGATGTTAATGCAAGTTGTACACTTCTAAAAGTAAAAACACATCTAAGAGTAAAAAACACATCTAAATGTAAAATTTCTATCACAGCCGTAGGGTACGCGCGCTACACACAGCCTACGACGTAGCTACGGCGGAAGTTCGACGCAGAAAATAGGCCTTAAAGAGTCCTTCAGGGTTATTTGAAAACTACAGGTATGTGTTTGAAAGTGTTGAAACTAAACTCAAGCTTGACACCCTGTGCTTGACTCTTGTCTTTGACCGTTACGACATGTTTTTCAGATGCACATTTTTTAAAATGTCGTATCAAAAAAGTTTTTAGAACCTTTCATAAATGCGTCTCTTTACCCTGTACGTTTTTCCGTCCACTATATTGTACTCTAAAAGAAAAAAGGCGATGTGTGAACTGTTCATTCAGCGTTAGTTCTGTTTAGCTCTAAACGCTAAATCTACCTCTTCCAGCGCACTGCTATCAAATGACTACTGTAAATGACATACTGTCACAAAACTATTACATTCTCATTGAATCGCAGGAAACATCCATGGCAAAAGAAAAGTCAGCCCGTTTCTAATCGGAACGCATATTGAAATGCTGGTGATGTCAGGGTACGCAGTGTGTGTACTTTGCATCCAGACAGGGGTGCATTTACATGCATGTCTTTTGTTTCACAACAGTTGGTTTGAGTAAATGACAGAGTGCTAACTTTTGGGTGAACTATTCAGGAGGGATGAATTAAACCGCGGCAGCAGCTTCACACACAAATCTTTTCTCTTGGAAACAGAAGGCATCCGTCCAGAAATCCGTCTCTCCCATTTTATGTCCCAGACTAGCACAGTCTTCACCGGCAGAATGGCCTTTAGTCCAGT
Source organism: Rutilus rutilus (assembly GCA_021464565.1). Lineage (NCBI taxonomy): Eukaryota > Metazoa > Chordata > Actinopteri > Cypriniformes > Leuciscidae > Rutilus > Rutilus rutilus. Next base: position 7,338,952 of record JAJAQA010000013.1, read on the forward strand.
TATCAGGCTCTCTGACTCCATCCTCTCGTTTCATCCAGAATCTGCAGGATGAAAAAAAAACAAATTGCTTCTGTTCGGCAGTAACCTGCTAATTATTGAAGTATTGTTAGTTTTAATGCAGAGGTTGTATTGTCAAGATTAAAGAAGCTCTTACTCTGCTGAACCATTTAGTGGCTGGTTGTTCACCCAGACCCAGTGTCCCTCAGTGTCCAAATCATTAAGACCAATCCAGTGCGTCACTTTAACTTTAGAGGTCAGAAAATCCTGATGGAGAAAAACATGTTTTTGTCTTGTGATATATTGTAATGCACATAAGGTTTGGAGCAGAGAAATGTGTAGCCTAATATTTAATGTCAGTGGGAAAACAAAATTGACTATTCATTGGATTTATTGAGAATGATTAATCGAGGCATGTTATTCTAAATCAATAGTGTTTTTTTTGTGTGTTTTTTGAAATGATAATGTGATGCTAGATTCTGCTCCAACTGAAGAAGGCTGTTATCTGGTTGTAATGTAAAATTACAGACAGTCGTTGTAAAACAGCTTTACTTGTTTCCCCCATCTTTCATTCAAGAATGTTTGCACATTTTCCAGGGTCCCGCTTCTCCCTTCATCTTGTTTTGTGTTCCGGGCCCAGTAAGCTTTGGAGACCCATGAGCTTTCATTAATACTATAGCAGCAAAATGCTGTCCACATGTAAGAGGGAATGTTACTAATAAGATAAACTCTTATTCAGTTTATCATTGCCAGGTACAGCTCCTGTCAACACATAGGCTGAGATTTTACTGTGTTTTTTAGGGTCACGACAGTAATTGTTCATATTTGTTCTAGTCTCTTGTTCAGTGTGGTTCCATCTACCATCCCTTAATTTGTTCTTCTGTAGGACGCTGTTGGTGAGTGTGAATGTAGATTTAGCAGTTTCTCTATCAGCTGCATGACAGACTGGAAATAGCTGACTGGCACTCACATTTTGTATGTTATCGTAGTAATCTTCATTGATAGCCTGATTGACGAATGGCACACGAGCCTCAGCACTTGAAGGTTCAAGCTATAGGACAAAAAATTGAAAGAGACACAGTCCATTGAACAATAAGAACTTTACAAAATAAGAGACTAGATTAATTAACTTCTGGACTGCAGATATAGAAAGCGCTGGCTCCCAACGATCACCAAAATAGTACAAAAACGATTATTTTGCCATGTTCTGTTTTGTAAGAACACTCTTATTTTGTCTTGTGTTCTGAATGACACGCGCACGCGCACATCCGCCCCTCCCGAAGCCAACTCTCTCAGCTTGAATGTTTAAACTGATAAGACTTAAAAATAAGTGAAAATGCTCAACCTTAGTTACGATGCAATACTGGCCCGAATGTGCAAGTGACAATTCCGTCATGTCCCGACTCCTAAACGCGAGACTGTAGTTTTGACGCTTGCCTTGTCCAACCCATTTTGAGAGACAAAGAGAGAGAAGACGCAGCACCGCTGAACTTTTGTGAAATTGAATTTTGGAGAAAGTTTTAAAATGATTGATTTGATTTTATAATCTGTGTGGATTAATTTAGGATACTCACACAATCTACATGCTGTGGTGGGGAACCTATGGCTCGCGAGCCACACCTGGCTCTTTGGCAAAAATCATGTGGCTCGCAAGGTCTTTCACCCTTTACCAACAAACGATTCAGTTTTTTTTTTTAAGACACATCAACAGAGATCGGCTCTCTGCAGAAAAAACAGCCAATTACAATTCCCTTGATGTAGCCTACAGCCTACAGAAGTTAATGAAAAGTTTATGATAATAATAATATTCAAGTTGTAGACTACCGGCAAAAGTGCGTGTGCTGTTCGCGAGTGTCACGAGTCACCACAGCAATCAACTAACCGCTTACGTTTCTGTGGTAACCTACAGCTCCTGCACTGGGATTCAAGCAGAGCAGCTTGTTTAAGTGGCGAAAACCATTTTTAGAACACAGACATCCCAACCTGCACAAAGTCATTTCCGGGAGTCAAGAAATATGGGGTTGGGGGGGGTTGGTGGTGTTTCGGTTCTCATTCATTTGGTTCGGGAGTATAGATAAAAGCCTGCCCGCACAGACAATTGATTGGTTGGGTCCTTACATGCGCTTCGTGAGGAACACATGCACACTAGCACACACACGCCAGGTCTCTCTCTCTCTCTCTTGCTCGCTCGCTCTAGATTCCGGGAGATTTTAACTAATTTGCGGGCATCAGGGAGCCGTGATCAACATCCGGGAGACTTGGGATGTCTGAGAACAGCAGCGAAAATGTAAAAGTAGGCTATATAAACTTTAATATATCCTTTTTATTGAAACGGGTGCTTTGCTGTGCAAAGAGACATTTCGAAACATTTCACCTACTTTCACTTTTGCCGCAGAGACCCTTTTGTCCTATAAATGTGTCATATTTTTGATAATCCATGTGTAAATGTGCTTTATATTGAAAATAAATATTAAAAGCGCGATAAGTCGCGAAAGAGAACTGAATTACACTGACAGGATGCTGTGCGTGCGCTCCGAGCGCAACACGGACAAGCATATAGCCTTTGTCTTCGGTTGCGCGCCTAAACGGCCAAATAAACACAGAAATATATCATAATGCCAAGTCGAGTATTCATGTAAACACAGTAGATGTAAGTAGGCTACTGTGTGCATTCTCTCTCTCTCTCTCTCTCTCTCTCTCTCTCACACACACACACACACACGCACACAAAGAGGATTTATGCTCATCAGTTGGTAACTCAACCTCACAGTGAAAGCCCTGCACAATTAATTCCATATTGCAAATTATTTATTGTTTGCTGAATATTTGTTTATTTTTAGTTGTCTATGGACCTAATTATGACCGCCGCTAGCGTAGCTATCGAAAGCGGTCATATAGGGATTGTCAAAGTTTTTTTTTTTGTTTTTTTTGTCATCTACTGAATCTTTTCGTCAACGATACCAGGGACACCGAAACACCGGGGAACATGAAATTTGGTGGGCATGTAGCCCCACTAGACTTTAACGGAAAAATTTGTTTGGTCCCCGGGGGCCACTCCCCCCCCCCGCGCTGGGCCCCCCCCAAACCCAAAAAATGCAGTTTTTCCTAAATAACTTACCCTGAACCGTGGCACCGAGGATGAAGACTTTTTTTTGTTATGTGGGTCTACTAGTGACTTTTACGGAAAAATTCGTTTGGTCCCCAGGGGCCACTTCCCCCCCCGCGCTGGGGCCCCCCGTGAATTTTTTCGTCAACGATACCAGGGACACGAAACACCAGGGAACATGAAATTTGGTGGGCATGTAGCCCCACTAGACTTTAACGGAAAAATTTCGTTTGGTCCCCGGGGGCCAACTCCCCCCCCCACGCTGGGCCCCCCCCAAACCCAAAAAATGCAGTTTTTCCTAAATACTACCCCTGAACCGTGGCACCGAGGATGAAGAATTTTTTATGGTATGTTGGTCTACTAGACTTTTACGGAAAAATTTCGTTTGGTCCCCAGGGGCCACTTCCCCCCCCGCGCTGGGGCCCCCGTGAATTTTTCGTCAATGATACCAGGGACACCGAAACACCAAGGAACATGAAATTTGGTGGGCATGTAGCCCCACTAGACTTTTACGGAAAAATTTCGTTTGGTCCCCGGGGGCCACTACCCCCCACCGCGCTGGCCCCCCATAACCCAAACAATGCAGTTTTTCCTAATACCTACCTGAACCGTAGGCACCGATGGATGAAGACTTTTTTATGGTATGTTGGTCTACTATAACTTTACGGAAAAATTTCGTTTTGGTCCCCAGGGGCCACTTCCCCCCCCCGCGCTGGGACCCCCGTAGAATTTTTCCGTCAACGATACCGGGGACACCGAAACCACCAGGGAACATGAAATTTGGTGGGCAATGGTAGCCCCACTAGACTTTACGGAAAATTTCGTTTGTGGTCCCCGGGGGCCACCCCCCCCCGCGCTGGGCCCCCCCAAACCCAAAAAATGCAGTTTTTCCTAAATAACTACCTGAACCGTGGAGCCTGAGGATGAAGAATTTTTATGTATGTTGGTCTACTAGACTTTTACGAAAAATTTCGTTTGGTCCCCAGGGGCCACTTCCCCCCCCCGCGCTGGGGCCCCCGTGAATTTTTCGTCAATGATACCAGGGACACCGAAACACCAGGGAACATGAAATTTGGTGGGCATGTAGCCCCACTAGACTTTTACGGAAAAATTTCGTTTGGTCCCCGGGGGCCACTCCCCCCCCACGCTGGGCCCCCCCAAACCCAAAAAATGCAGTTTTTCCTAAATAACTACCTGAACCGTGGCACCGAGGATGAAGACATTTTTATGGTATGTTGGTCTACTAGACTTTTACAGAAAAATTTCGTTTGGTCCCCGGGGGCCACTCCCCCCCCGCGCTGGGCCCCCCGTGAATTTTTCGTCAACGATACCAGGGACACCGAAACACCGGGGAACATGAAATTTGGTGGGCATGTAGCCCCACTAGACTTTTACGGAAAAATTTCGTTTGGTCCCCGGGGGCCACTCCCCCCCCGCGCTGAGCCCCCCGTGAATTTTTCGTCAACGATACCAGGGACACCGAAACACCGGGGAACATGAAATTTGGTGGGCATGTAGCCCCACTAGACTTTTACGGAAAAATTTCGTTTGGTCCCCGGGGCCACTCCCCCCCCCCGCGCTGGGCCCCCCGTGAATTTTTCGTCAACGATACCAGGGACACCGAAACACCGGGGAACATGAAATTTGGTGGGCATGTAGCCCCACTAGACTTTTACGGAAAAATTTCGTTTGGTCCCCGGGGGCCACTCCCCCCCCGCGCTGGGCCCCCCCAAACCCAAAAAATGCAGTTTTTCCTAAATAACTACCTGAACCGTGGCACCGAGGATGAAGACATTTTTATGGTATGTTGCTCTTAAGGGCCCACATCAACCTAGCCCATAATCACTCATTTGTGATTTGCGCCCCTCCCATAAAAAATGAAAATGCAATATTATTCTGCTTTAATCGCCCCTATCTTCAGTTGAGATGTTCAGAACTGCACCATATTTCATGTGTATGATTAACTTGACATCCTCTGGGGGTATGCTAAGTTTTGTAGAATTTCATCCATGGGGGGGTATAAAATAAATTCATTTATGTGCACATTTAGTGACTGTACACTCATCGGCCTGTAGATGGTGGTGTTGAGCGAAGGGTTGCTGGTTTAGGATGATACTGTCAAACGCAAGCATGCACACACACTGACATCCACACGCACAGACACACACCCATACACACACATACAAATCCACATGCACAGACACACACACGCGCACACACATGTACGCACGCATACATACACGCACAGCAGAGGTGGGAGACTCGAGTCATATGACTTGATTCGAGTCAGACTCGAGTCGCAATTTTCTGGACTTGAGACTTACTTGACTAGATCTCTGAAAAGACTCGACTTGACTTTAGACTTGCTCCTTGTGACTTTAGACTTGACTCGGACTTGTGCCTATTTACTTGAAATGACTTGTGGAAAATAATTTATTTCAATTATTGTGAATTTTTTTTTTTTTTACGGAAACTCGTTTTCCCTCCTCTGTGGCTGTCAATCATTCTCCATTCAGTATTCAAACAGCGCGCGCGCCTCTTCCGGTTGGATGCACGGTAAAACTCTCTCCATTCTCCAATATGATATATTCACATTATAATGCATGATCTGTAGATAAAAGGCTGTGGATTTGCATAAAATGACTTTATTTTGTTGGAGTTTGTTGCTGTTTTTAAACGACTCGCGTGTGCTTGTTAGATCACACACATCACAAGGACTATGAATCGGCATCAAACGCACAATAACTGGAATTTAAAACTGTGAAACAAATGATCAATAAACTGTTGGACAGATATACACTAGGATTTGTGCGCTCGACATTTCTTCGCTTTGTGCCGTGAACTTTTAAATGCGCACTTGTGCAGCGCAGCGCTGAACACTGTGACTCCATGTTGCTTTGAGCACATCATTCTGCATACGCGCTTTGTGCGTTCTGTTTTGAAGCGTTTCATTATCATAGTTTTGCGCACTGAAAGATTATTAAAAGCTTATATTTTTTTATACCTAGCCTGCTCAATACATTTAAAATAAGCATAATTTAATTGTATATTATTTCAGTGTAGTGTAGGCTATATAAATACACTTCTGAATTCTTGACATTAATATATAAATATAAAATTGTGAAATGTATGACTGCCTGATTGAATTTTATAAGAGTACTAATAGTAATTTGTTTTTATTAACATGTTTAGATTTTATAAAATTACTGTGCAGATTTTTTCAAGAATTATTTTTTGCTGCTGATTTATACACATTAAGTTTAATAAAAATGCATAATACATTTATGTAATATTTAAAGGTGTTAACTGGAATCTTACACTGCAAAATAATAACTTAAAAATGATTAAATTCATCACAATTATGTAAGTATCTGGAAATTTGACATCACAGCAAAATAACTATATGTATGGCTAGCACAAGATGGGAAAAGTTTTATTAATTCTTGTTTACTTGTGTTCATTTAATTTATTTTTACTTTAGAGCATTTAAAGTGCTTCTTAATGATATTTTATTTATTACACAGAAGTTAGTTTATTTATTTTTGTAACCCATCAGCCCTCTGTGTCTAAATAAGTAATAAAAGTCCCAGAGTTAAAAAAAAATTGTAAAACGAGCCTGTGTGTGACTTGGTATGACTTGATGACTAAGTTGCGACTTGACTTGACTTGACTTGACAAAGAGTATGACTTGACTTGACTTGACTTGACTTGACAAAGAGTATGACTTGACTTGACTTGACCCTTACAACAGAATGACTTGACTTGACTTTGACTTGCAATGTTAAGACTTGGACTTGACTTGAGACTTGCATTTAGTGACTTACTCCCACCTCTGACGCACAGACACACACACACACAGACACACACATACACATACACAAACACACACACACACACACACACACACACACACACACACACACACACACACACACACACACACACACACACACACACACACACAGACAGACATGCACATACTACTACTTTTTTAGGTATATACATAAACACGCAATACAGCCAAATTGCTCCACGTCATTTATTTTTGTGGAAAGCCAGTGCAGGCCTGAGCGGCGGTCATATTTTGTACCGCCATGCGGTACATCTAGTAATTACTAGGCTACTGTTGAAATTTTATTGAAAAAAGCACGTCTTTAATAATAAAAAAAAAATAATAATAATAAAAAAAAATATATATATATATATTTATATTAAAAAAAAAATGCATTAACCAAAAATGAAAAAAAAATGGCTCTTTGGTCAAAAAAGGTTCCCGACCCCTGTGCTAAGGTGAATCAATGTTTGCGGGGGAATTTTCCGCATTAGGCCTATAAGTGGTAGACCTGCGGGAATTATTAAAATACTTATTTTGAAGTATTATCTCATATTATTTATTTTAATAGTTCAAAAAGTACAATCAATGTTCCACTTTAGATTTTTTACGAATTGTTGGAAGGTGTCTTTTTAATAAATGCAATACGTTCCCAAAGTCATGTGAAATAATCGTGTTACATAATCGTGATTTCAATACTGACCAAAATAATCGTGATTATGATTTTTTCCATAATCGAGCAGCCCTAGCTGACATGCTAAATTTTTTAATCATAAAAAAAAAAAAAAAAAAACACTATTAGAAACATCACCTTTGACTCGATCATCCAGGGAATCTTAATCTTCTCATGTGTTCCGGTGAATTTGTAAGCTGAGAAAAGAGGGATCCTCTTTGTTGTATCGTAGAGTGTTGCAAATCATATTCTTTCCTTATATTTTTGACAGATTATTTTGTAACAGTTATCCTGTGCAGCCGAATCCTTTAGAATACCAGGGATAACTGGAGGCTTTTTTTTTTTTTTTTTTAAGTCACTGCATTTACTGAATTTGTCTACAAGTGCATGAAAAACGCAGCACCAGCAGCGCAGAGACGCTCACGATAAACAGACGCATCTTTACTTCAAATCTTCACTGCTTTTATGCTCTCAAGGTCCCGCAACACAAACTGTGTCTCTGCATGGCCCTCTCTATACTTGCAGATCTGCAGTAGAAACAATGGTCTTGAACACTGATACACATTACACACACAAACACATGCACTAATCTAATCAGGGTTCCCACACCTTGGTTAACTTCAAATTCAAGGACTTTTCAAGGACTTTCCAGGTCCAATACCCTCAAATTGAAGGACTTAATGTGGGGACAGATTTGGAGTGAGAGCAAGGTTACAGAGCAATGTGTACCGTGTAAGATAACTTTAACAATGTTTCATGTGTCAAACAAAACTATGCAAAAAAGCTTTTTATTTTGCATTTATTTTTGGCCATATGACAGAGATCTGATATTGTATTTGTCATATTTCTGTTTTGCATAAAACTGAAGAATATTCGGTACATCCTATACTGCATTCTAAAATGATCTGATATTCACTTTTGCATGGATTTTATTGAAAAGAGCTTAGGCTCATGTAACCAGAAGTTAAGATATATGAATATATTGTGTAGATCCAGCTGCATGACTTAAAAGAGCCACTTCTCCCATGCTATCCACTTTGATAGATTGACAACAGGCTCTGCACTGGCCAAGTGATGGTCCTTGGATCTCTAGCAAGTAGGGTTGCCACCTTCAGTGAGGCAAAATAAAGGAAACCCATACACGACCCCCCATAACTTAAATAATCTGTCTAATAACATCTACAAATATAATAGTTACCTGTCTACCAAGCTCAAAAAAATTATGGAAAATTATATTAAGAGATTATCCAAAAAAAAAACAAAAAAAAACAATAGGCATATAGCCTACCTTTAAAAGCACGGACATTTCGCGTCCCGTATTGAATGATGCGTAGCCTACCTTTAAATTTAAAAACGATTCTGTATTTTACAGGACGGGTGGCAACCTTACGGACAAGCCATTCTTTGTAATCTTCTTTGGTGAGCCAAATATCTCGAACCTTGCATTTTCCAGGCATCACGTTTCAGCGGTTTCAGCCTATTTTTGCAATGTTTCAAGGTGCCAGTGAAACGTTGAGGTACCATCATAGTAGTTTTGTGTGCGTGTGAATGTCATGGCAATGTACAACACTAAGTAGGCTACCTCACGCGGGAAACACTGAACGTAATGAGTAAATGCACATAACTAATATAAATCAAGCAAGCTAGTATGCATAGGCGACGAAGTGTTGGCGAAATAACATTAGCGCTAGCGGACTGGAGGGAATAATATGGAATTTTTTTCCAGAAAAGTTTTTGCACAAAATAAATTCAAGGACCTTGAATTTTTTTTTTTTTTTTTTTTTTTGATTCACAAACTTTCAAGGATTTCAAGGACCCGTGGGAACCCTGTCTAATTCTGTGAACTCAAGTCTCGTACACTTTCTGAGAAACAGAGTCATGGTATCACACATAATATCAGCGTTAAGTTTCTTTCACACCCTCTGACATGCGAAACGACAATAAATATCCACAATTGCTCTAGTGTTTTCGTATCTTGCACTAGGGTGCTCTTCTCAGCACTCGAGGCTTCTTTACAGCATGCTGGAATCTTCTTGCTATGCAGTTTTAATTGTTTTCTGAATTGCTAAAACAACTCCATTCTCTGAACCAATTTGTCGAATAAATCACTCTTTCAGTAAAACATTAAACAAGTTCAGGTTAAGACACCTTTTGCAGATCTCATGAACTCTTTTGCTAAAACTCTAAACACATTCTCACTCACTACATTTCACACTGTGATGCACTTGTGTTTCAAAACTCTAAACACAGACAGGCAAAAGTTAAACACAACTACAACACTGTTGTCATCGTTTACACACAACAAATCAAAATTGTTCACACTTATTTCTAATGATGTGGCCAAACCAACTGGACATACAAGTTAGTTCAGAGTGCCAAAACTGACTCAAAATGTTGCACTGAATGTTGATACCAACAATGGATGGAAACAATATAAGAAGGAGAGGAGGAAGTGTACGTGTATAAGAGTGAACAAGGAGGAAGAGGACGAGGAAGAGCAGATGTGGAGAATGTTGTCAAGGCTGGATCTGCTTTAGGGTTTTTCTCTTTGCCTGCAGAGACGACATTGCTTGTGATGTGACAAAGTCCTCAGGCCGGACCCAACATGAAGACATGATGCTGAAGCAGAATGAATCTCTCACTGACCTTGATTTTGCAGTTGCACAACTCTTCTGAGTGTACTTTACTGTAACATGCTCTCATTTAGAGTTTTTTAACCTTTTTGGCTTTTGCAATTGTGTCTCTGTGTTTTCACAGTATGCAAGTGCTGAATATACAGACATTCAACCGGCCTACTATACAATATTCGGTACAATACTATACTTGCAGTGCATACAGTATACAATTTATTTACCTTACTACTCTAAGTTGTGATTACTATACTTTTTAACGTAATTGCAAAATCAGTTTACTTCCTTACAATATACTTTTTTTTTGTAACTGCATGCTTTGGATTCTGTGCTCTCCATTTTTTTGATGTAGTGTCTAATGAATGATCTGTAGTGTTTATAATATTGACTCATTGTGTGTATGATCTGAAAGCAATGTTTGATTTTGAGCACAGATAAAATGATTTTAAGGCAATTGTTTGATTTTGCCAGAAGATTCAGATGTTCTAAATGTTCAGATTTGTCTGTTTAAGGTTTTGAGAAAATGATTGATGGTTTCAAGAAATGTGTTTTAGCAATTCAGATAAACTGTAATAATTATCTATTATGTTATGCACTGCAGTATGATCGTCTCTTGTAAGTTGCTTTACCAAGCGTCTGCCAGTTGAAAACATGTTCTGACACTGGTGGAGACCAGAGAGTTTCAAGAGTTTAAAGACAAGCAAAAATATTTTAGATCTTTTCAATGAAGCAAATGTGTGTGGCTTGGCTGGTTAGCTGTCAATCCCTATAGGTAGATGTTGTAACTACACCATTAAAGGGATTAAACACCTGTTTTTTCAATGACAGCCTTTCAAATAGTCTCAGCCTCAGACGTCACACCCACGGACCGTTGGCTGAACGTCTGATGCATATTGCACACTTACCTGGAAACACTTCAGGATTTTCTAAGTCGTCCTCTGATTGGTTGTATTCTACAGGATTTCCGGGAGACGTGTGCATTGAGTTCTTCTCTGCCAGGAAACAAACCATCGTGTAAACTGTTTACAATTTTGACAATGTGTGCTTACCAGGATCAACTAAACGCTGGATTTTCAAAAGTATGTGAAGTTTGTGGCTCCATTGTTGCAGTAAACTTGCACAACATTTTTGAATGAATCATTTATTAGATGCACACTGGTCTGTTATCGTAGGGACATTGACTTTACATTTTTCACGCCCCTAAACATGACGTGGAACAAAACGAACTGTGATTGTGTAACAAGTGCCCTCAAAGTAAGTTGGAGCAATGGACCAGTTTCTAGGTTAGTGGAGAACACAATTAATATGGGCAGTAAATAAATCACACAATAAGGTAAGGAAAATACAAAAAAAAATATATATATTGTACTTAAACAGTCACATACATAACATGAACCAAATTTGGAAATAAAATAATAAAAAAACAATAAAATGTATACAAAAAAAAAATATGAGTACTCTGTGTTGTATTTGGTTTCCTTGTCTTATTCTCATAAGATTTTATTTCCCTTTTATCCTTGAAACAATTTAATCTATATTATCTACTTTATCTCCGTTTACATATAGATTAAAAGACGACTTTTATTTGATTTTGCTGTCATTTGGACCGCTCTTAAGGTTCACTGTCTTTTTAATTTAGAGTTTAGGGTTATAATTCTATTTTGCTTTTAGTATTAGAACTTCCTATACCGTTTAGACAAACCAAATATTCCCTTAAACAAGGTACAGTGCCATATAACCACAATTCAACCCAACTGAAACTTATGTCATGCTGAAATGATCAAAAATAAATCCAAATTTTACATCTGACTCACATTCAATAATATTCAATAAACAATACCCTCGTTAGAACTGTCTTTTGAATATTGTCCAGAAAGTCCTTTAAGAAATCCAGTGGGTGAGTGTGAAATCAGTAAAATCCTACCAGTGCAAAGTGAAAAAGAATGTCCTCCCAAATGAAGATGGTTGATGTTTATAGAGAAACGAAAAGGTCCTCGTGATACAGCAAAAGTGTCTCTTCCCAGGTTCAGAAATCAGCATTCAATGTGTCTGGTGGCTCGCTATCTCAAATCCATGAGAGAGATTTCCAACTCAAGCAATAAACCTGATCTGTTTTACCAAAACAGTGTCATTAACATTCAATATTATTTCTTTATAATTTTTTAATCTTTAAACTGAGTGTTTAAACATCCATCTCAACCTTCATGACAAACGTATGTTACCTTGACATATTGAGAATGTGCAAATTAATATTATTCCAATCCACAGTAGTCGATTGTCGAGTTCACGCGCGTGATCATAGGTACTAAGCTTGTGAACTCGACAATCGATTACTGTGGACTTCGACCGAAAACAGGATGTAAATACAGGTATGTGCGCTGGCTGAATAAACATCATTTTTATATATTTCTTTCACATCTACTGCAGTCAGATTCACCCGCGTTCACTCCGAACGAATCACTCACATGACCTGTGCACTTGTAATGACACATCAAGGATGTTAAGAGGCTAAAAGCAGGTTTAAAACTTGCCCCATTGAAGTCAACAGGGTGCAAATTTTAAAACGAGGATAACACGGTGTAGGCAACACCGATTTTTGTCGTTGTTCTCTGTACTGACAGCACTCCAAATGTACAAAAAAATTAGCTCAATGTTAAAATTGACCCGAGTTCTCCTTTAAACTCTCACTTCAGATTCAGAGGAACTTCACAATCGGCTAACATCCGCGATTAAATCAGCAATCATCATTCTAAAATGATTTATCATCATCAACCATAAAGTATTATAAAGTTGCTAATAACAATTTTAAATTAACAATATAAACCTTTTTAATCCCGTCTGCATCACTCTCATCTCGTATTCAACGCGTCTCTCGCACTTCCGTGAGTCATTCGCTTACGTCATACACAACTAGTGTACGTGTAAGGCCTACTACATCACATGGTCTGCGCTCAATTATCATACTTATTATTTTTATTTATGGATAGTTAATTCACAATGTTTATCAATAGATCGTTTCAACTTTTTAATGAAAACTATAACTATTAGAATATACAATTATATTCGGTAATGAAACAAGGTTAAGTTTGCCTTTGAGACGCTGTGGAACTATTTTTGCTGTTGAAATAGACCAAAAAATTCCAATATTGTGTCTAAAATTCAACTGACTTAATATTAATTACTTGTTTATTGAATTGTAATATGAAATCAGTGTCGCATTTTCAATCGTGATGGTATTCAGCGCTCTTGGTTGTGTGATGTTGTGTCACGGTTCATGAATTCGCCGTCTCTCTCTTGTCTGTGTTTGTGTGTGTGTGGGTGGAGCCGCTGATCATTGGGCTGATCAGCACCCCAATCATGATTGATCAGCACGCCAGCTGCAGATGATCAGCACTGCCTATTTAGTCTCTCTGTTTTCACCTTGTCTTTTGTCAGATCGTTGTTTGGATGTTCCTGTCTGTTCCCGCCTGACCAGTTACTGTTGCTGCCTGTTCGTTTGTCCTGCACGTCCGCCTTCACTTCATCAGTATCTCTTGGATTATTACCGCCGTCAACTTCCGGATCTTTGCCGTCTTCACTCATCTCACAGGATCTTCATGTCTGGACTGGGCTGTACTACAGCGTCCCTGTGTCACTAAGTGTTTGCTTCTGTTGGATTACATTTTTATTAAAGGTTTAATTTAGTTTTTCCACTGCAATAGTATATAAACTGATAAAGTTTAGTAGACTGATTTCAGATGATTATTGAGTCTCCAGCAAAGAGTCTCCTTTCCTGCCAGACCTGTTTTCTCTATTGTGTTTTAAATGAGTCAGATCACTTGATTCTCACCTTTCGGAGCCCAGACGTTGAATCGTTAGGTTGATTTACTTTCACCTTTTGTCTTTAATGGCTCTGGGATGGCTCTTGGAATTGGAGTTCCTGGCCAGTATCAGCATGTGAATAGTTATGCTGATTCAATTGGACTCAGAGTAGGGTGTGTTCCTACCTCATTCGCATGCTTTGTTCAGAGTCTCCACCTCTATGTAATCCCTCCCCCTTGGAATGTATATAACTACAATGCATACTGTATTAGAGTTAGATTATGTTGGAAGCACCGCAGCCACGCTCAAACAAAGAAACTCATCTGTTTGAACGTGATCCCAACGTCTCCTGGTCTGCTTTGAAGAAAGACAAACTTTACAACACTTCCCTGGACATTGTTTCGTCTCATCATCATTTCTGTTCCTGCATTTACCAATAAACTCACTTTTACTTGCAATTGAATCCATCTTATTTCATCACATGTTGCTTAACTTTATCATATGATATGTTATTATAATGTTTCATTTGTTTTGAAATTAGGCGCGCACAACCGTGTTTTCGTCAGTAGCCTACATTATATATTATATTAGGCTATTGTATTCACTATCAGTCGCAACTTACTCTAAATTTATGCAGAATAGTATTTTTTTGTTATTGACGTTTTAATCAGGCTATTTGTCCGGTCGGGCAAGTAAAATTCTTTCACGTGCCCCTTCAAAAAATCCACTTGTCCTGGACAAGCGTAAATGCCATCCACATGTAAGAGGGAATGTTCACTTTCTCATTTAGTTTATTGTTTCCAGGTATAGCTCCGGTCAGCACATGTGCTAAAACTTTATTATTATTGTCATAGCAATGTTTATTCATGATGTATTTAGTCTCATTTTCAAGACAATAAATTTATAGACTAGATGTAAAATCGGCACTGAAAAGCAGATGTATACTAAAACTGCAGAATCAATGGTTAAAGGAAAAGAAATGTTGCACTTACAGAAGAAAAGTAAATGATAGATTACTGTAATGTGTGTAAATTCATCACAATAACTGACGACATACTGTACAGTAACTCTCTGGCACAACACGTGATACATGACATGTTCTCTGAAACATAAAAAACAAGCTATGGAAATCATCACCTGAGGCTCAACCATCCATGAACTCCTTGGTCTTCTGAAATTTCCTCTCCCAGTATATTTGTAAGCTGAGAAAACAGGGATCATATTTGTTGTATAGAGAGTTGCAAACATATATCCTGAACCTACATTTTCTTTTTCTTTGGAAGTATATTTTTGACAGATTTTTTTGTAACGATCATTCTCAGTCTCAGAGCGTGGATTCAGGATGCCAGGAATCACCGGAGGCTGTCCTCTAAAGAAAAACTCGCTACATTTATCAAAAGTTTTTAGAAGTTCAGACGTGAGGAATGTTCACCCATATTCACGCAGAGCTAAATAACAAACAAAAATAAATGTTGTAGAAAGTAAAAGTGGTTGTAGAAAGGTTAATGTTTTTTAAAGGAAACTTTAGTTCCACAAAAAGTCTCGCAGTTCAGCCAGCCTCTGTTCTCGCACTTAAATAGTTTAGCAGCAAAAATGATGATCTTTAATACACTGAAAAAAATTATAAAAAAATGTATGGTAAGTGGTTGCACACAATTGATTTCAGCTATTTAAACAAATGCAGTAAGTTGAACTTAATTTTAGTTCAACTTAATGCATTTGTTTAAATGTAGCTAAAATCAATTGTGTGCAACCACTTACCATACATTTTTTTTTTATTAAATTCAACGAATCGTTTTTTTTCAGTGTACTCATGTTCACACATCTAAACCTGTGAATCCACAGACTGAAGTGTGAGTGTGAGTCTTTCACACATTATGCTCCACTACAAGCCCTGCAACATAGTCATATTTCACTAGAACTGACCTAAGCCCTAGAGTTTCCATTTGACTTGTCTTTTGTGACCTGGTCTGTGTGTTTTACAACTAATATTGGCAGTATTCATATAGCATTCTAGTATCTTTGGTTCACTTCTTGAGTTATGCCAAAATCACTGAGACGGTTGATGTGACATGTTCAACACATAAATAACCCATAGAGACACGTTTTATTTTGCTGATTTGAAAGCATTTATTTGAATGGCTTTGTAGTAGTCAAAGAACGTAGTGACATAACAGAAATCTGTTATACTTGTTATTTCATGACAACTCTACATTTGGAAAAGCTCAATAATAGCCATGTAACCAGGCCCAAAATGCTGCTGGTAAATTTCTAATGGTGGACCACTATGATTATTCCTCGACATCTGGCTCATCATCACCATCTGCTTCTAGAGGTGGACTTGCATCTGCTTTTAAAAGATCCAAACAGTCACCGTTAAACAGTGAGATTTCTTTATTATATTTGCTCTTCAGAAAGTCCTGTAATTCCTCCAGGGTCTTCACACTGATAGTTTTGCCTTTCTCGTTTCTCTCATCTATGTTTTCAGTCCAGTGAGCTTGAGACACATGTGTTGCTCGTACTGTTATAGCAGCAGAACACTGTCCACATGTGTGAGGGAATGTTGACTCTGTTATTCAATATATCTGGTGGTGTTTTAGTGTTCGGCACAGCTCCTGTCAACACATAGGCCAAGATATTCCCAGTTTTTTTTTTTTTCATCACTACAATGAGAATTCATGATCTCTCTAACTGTTAGCTCCTTGTTTTTCCAGCTGCCACCGTTAAAGTTTATGTACTGTAGGTGTCATTAAATGTACTAAAGACTTAATTTTGCGTTCTTTTTATTCAACTTTGACTTCTCTTTCATTGTCATTCTGTCTGTTTCTGTGTATCTGTACTGTTGTGCAGTTGGCATTTTCACTTTTATACATGGACAGTGCATTTATTTTGTTGATCAAAATGACTGAAATTTATGTTTTGTATACCATCCCCCATCACTCCTCAAACCCCACCCCCATGTAATTTTAGCATTTTAATTAAAAAAGGTAAAAAAAAAGAAGAAAGAAAACATTTTCATGTAAATGAGTGTCGACATGCTGAAATGAGCACCAAGGATTAAGTTGTACAGTAGTTATTGATTTATGAGATAAATAAATCCTGAATAATGCACTATCCAGTCGGTATGTTAGAGAAACATAAGAATCTTCTCTGACATATTTTATGGGACATTCAGTGGCGAATAACCTGAGAGGTGTTTTGGGATGCTGTTCTTATGCACTTTGCTTTTATGTTCTATCTTTGTCTGTAGCTCTATTAAGTCTGTGACATGTAATATTGAGATGTTATGCCAAAAGCATTGACCAGAAGGTGATTCACGTGTCATGTTCAACAGTCAGATAACGCTACCAGGGCTATATCATTTTGCAGGATTTAAAAGCATTTGTGTGGTTTTGTGTTACACAGTGGTCAAAGAAATAACAGGGGCAGAGATTATAAGAGAAATATGTTTCTGTTATTCTCTCATACTATCTTCACATTTAGACAAGCTCAACTGTTAATGACTTTAAGGATCATTTAGCTGAATAACCAGGTCCAAAATGATGCTGGAAATTATTTGATTAAGAACCACCATGATTCTTGCTCATTGTCTTTATTATGTGTCCAGAGGCTGACCTATGGCAAAGTCCCTTTCAAGGAAAGTCTGTTCACTCGGATGCCATATTTTCAATGCCTCCAGGCAGCTATTTCGGCCATACAAGACCAAGTCCTGTCTTTTGAATGGGGGGATCCTGGAATCTCAAAAACTGCTTGCCGAACTCACAATTAAATAATATATATCAAATCAGCATAAAAAAAGTGTATCTTTTCAGGCTAGACCAGCCAATGTGCAATCAGGTTTCTATGGGAACTGGAGCTTGTAACAACAGCTGAAGTGACCATGACTTTAGAAGACGGGACTATTCTGCCAAATTGCGCATTGCAGTTTCTCCCATTCATAAGTAATAGGAGTGAACCGTATTTCCATATCTATAGTCTTTGCCTAAGGTCACTGAGCAATCCATTATGTTCAAGTGAAAAGTGTTTAATTTACGAACATGTAAATCGTTCATTTAACTTCAGTCATTGATGTCAGTGTGTGCACATGACCAGTCCAATACAAATTCACTCCCTCATATTTGCTTATGAAAAATGTAAATGACTGGAGGTCAGTTATGTTCTGTTAGCTTTATGGAAATGAACAAACTTTGTGGACTGCACATGAGATGTTATTGTAAAACGATCGCCGTTATGAATATATCACTCAGGTGAGACTACCCTGCTGACAGATATTGAAGCTCTGAGACTGGCAAGAGCATCTAACAAATCATTAGTATAGGCCTACTCATCTAGCTGGATCTGTCTACTGCACTTAATCTCCAGATCCTCCTGTCAACCCTCAAGACGACCGGCATCTCAGGAACCTCAATCCAGTGGTTCAAGTCTTGCCTCTCAGGTAGGACCTTCAGAGTTGTAGGGTTGCCAAGCCCATGGGTAACCCACTCAATAAACACAAACTTTTTCTCCCTGTTCCATGGGAGCTTAGTCAAATAGTAACAAAATGAAATCCATCACATCATATAAATGAGCTAAAATGGCCACTCTGCCTTCATATAGTCTTTAAAGAGACTAAATTAAATGAATAGGCATTTGAAATCTAACAAAGAAAAAAGATAAACAGCGAATGTGCATTTCATCAGCTCTGAGCCAAAAAACTTTTTCATATTCAAATGTATTGACATGAGAACAAGCAGAGATTTGACCATGCGCTCAGCATGTGCTTGCAGTTCATTGGGTGTTAACAACAGATTTCCTCATTGGCTTTCACCATTGCTGTATATACAATGCACGTGCCAGTACAGCTTTGACTGCAGGGCCAAATCAAAAGAATCGCCTTTTGCAAAAACGAACACTTTGACAACTAAAGCCACGTTTCCACTGCAGGAACTTTCCCCAGGAAGCAGGAACTTTGGGGTGGTACTCAGGGTGTTTACACCGCAGGAAACAGGGTCTAAATGAAGTTGCGGGTAAATAATTCCCCCTCTGAAAGTCCCTGCTGGCGAAGTAGTACTTTTTCAAAGTTCAGGAACTTTCAGGGATGGGACTTGTGCGCTGAACATGTTGATTGGTTGAGTTCACGCTGCATTTTGATTGGTTGACTCCACGCAGCATTTTATTTTAACGGGCATGTATTGACCAGGGGGGCAGGGTTTTCTATTATTTTGAAGGTACCCCCGGGCGCCGCCATTGGCTATAGGACCCCCACCTGCTGTTAGCATCCCATTGACTCCCATTCATTTTGGCGTCACTTTGACAGCGAATAACTTCACATCTGAGGCGTTTAAAGACTCCATTTGTCCATTATTTATTTCTAAAGAAACACGAAAATGTATAAAAGGCTCCATTACCTTGTAGCTTCCGTTATGGCCCCGTAGAAGCAATTTTTGTAAAAATAGGCTAACGATTGCGTCATAACCACGCGACTCTCTGTCGCACAGTAGAGAATTACCGTATGGACAGGAGGAGAAGCTCGCGCGCAATCGGGGGGACGTGGAGGCAAAGTGACAAAATAATTAATCAGAATACATAGCAAACGTTTCTCCTGCTCCTAGCTCATGGACACCTCCTACTCACACTCTCCGTCTCTGCGAGTTTCGGAAGGGAATGATTCAGATTTCTCTTTGCATAGCTACTACAAGACAGACGGGTTGCTCACGTCACATCTACGTCGTCAAGCTCAGTTTGAGTCTGCGCAGTACGCTCGACCCCCAGGAAGTAAGAGTTTCTAATTGACTTCACTTTGTCTCCGTTGAATCCAATGGGGTCGCTGTGTCCATTTCTTTTACTGTCTATGGTATTGACGAGGCTCACTCACCGAGTACTGTTATCAGAATGCTTTTATTCTGTTCAATAACACAGTGTTGAACTTGGCTAACTGCCGCTTTATACTGCCATCTAGTGGCCCAGTTAGCATGGAACACATATCAATACATCTTCCCTTCTTTTTTCTTTTTTTTCTTCTTTTTTTTTAACTTCATACACAAACAATATTTGATGCTCCTTCAAAATAATGCAAATAACTCTTTATATTCCATAATTTACAATTCTTAGTTGTCTTCACTTAAATGTGAAACTTTAACAAAATTCTTCCCATATAATCTCTGCTTACCCTGGTTTAAAAAAAAAGAAAAAAAAGATCTGTTATCTGAATACATCTTCACATTTCTTCTATCAGCCTTTGTGGTCTTTTAATTTGTATTTTTGGACTTTCTGTCTGAGTCTCAACGTCTTTCTCTTTATCAGTCTCTGATAACTTGCCTTGCAGTTTTGATTGTTCACATTGCTTTGAGATTTCCAGGTCATGTGAGTCACTTTCCTTGATTCTTATGTCTCTCTGAGGCACTTTCAGCAGGTGTCTTCTGTTCCGCCTCATTATCTTTCCATCTTCTGTCAACACTTCGTATGACCTGGGTGTAGTCTCTTTTACCACTTTGGCCAGCTGTCCATCACATCTCACCCGCACTACTTCTTCCTGAGCTAGTGGACTCAGCGGTTTGGCTGTTCTGTTGCAATGCCTCACCTACCTCTCATTCGCAGAATTCAGTGTACTCTGTACCTTGTGATGCTTCACTGATGGAAGCTTTGTCCGCAGTTTCCTATTCATGAGCATTTCTGCCGGTGAAAGGCCATTCAACCGAGCATCACCATTGGAGAATGGCCTTTCACCGGCAGAAATGCTCATCAGGCCACTTAGCAGGCCACTACCACGCCAAGCCTACAGTTAAACAACAAGACTAGGCTACTAGTGAGTCTCCGTGACGAGCCTGCCCGGGATTTCGAGATCGCCCAAAATGTCCGGGATTCGGCTTTTGCGTTCTACACTCGCCATTCATTATGTTTACTGTGGCGAGCAGGACGAGGCGCGAGGCCGGTAGCCCCTACTACTGGCTGTAGTCTTTTGCCTCTGGCCAAAAAATCCTCCGATGACGCAAAATGACGATTTTTGCATCATCTGAGGATTTTTTCCAGACAAAAAATACATAAATCTCTCGTCTCAGGGGGATATGAGGGAGGAAAGCACGGTAATTCAAAAACACTACGGGTTTTCTACTGATACAAAGCTTAATGCTAAATCCTGAAGTATCCCTTTAAGGGTAGGTGACAGAGCAGTCGGTGGGAACTTGGTTGAACCAAGGAACAACCCCCATACAGTGCTGTTTCAGTGTTTTCCCATTGGAACACACTCACACACCACTGTGTGTCTCTGTCAGGAATGCATTGCTTACTTTTAGAGTCATCTTTGAGTAATTGATGTCATGTATTTATTATTTCTGAATTGGCTTTTAATCATTTACTTGTGTAATTGGCATGATACATTTTTACCTGACAAATAAATGTTACATCTGTTTTATAAATGTCACAACATTTGTTACAACTACATTAATGTGAATTTAAAATGAACAGTACTTCTATAATTTATTGGTAATGTAAATTCTAACATTTACCACTGCATTTTTAAAATAAAAAGTAGTATGATTTCAGCATGAAATGGAAGTTGTGACATTATAAAATGCACTGTGAACTAACATGAACAAACAATGAACAATTGTATTTTTATTAACTAACCAAAAATGAATAATGAAAGAAATAAAAAAAAATTGCTATAGCTATACTAATGTTAACAAATTAGCTCTTTATACAGACTTTGAAATAGTCTATCAAAGGTGCCGTTGACCGTCGGTGAGATTACATCACTTTCACCATGTTCAACATAATTTGTCACTTGTTTTTGCTGTCCTCATGTTTAGCATCAAAGTGTGTGTCATTGTGGACACAGGTACACAGATCCTGATCTTTATCTCCTGAGTTTCACTAAACAGGAGGGATTCATCACAGAGGTCAAAGTCATTAACCTGACTGCTGAAACACACACCAGGAGTGTGAGCCAACACGGCATTCCCTACACCGAAGACACCAGAGGATCACGTACCAAAACCACAACACACAGACACATACACTTTTTGTTGTGGCACAATTGGGTGAAGGTCATTTCCTGCCGGTATTGAGACTCAAACCTGCAACCTTCAGGTTACCAGTCTGATACTCTAACCATTAGGCCACATTTGAATGTTTAAATATGCCATAGCCTCTATAAAAAGATGTAAAATGATATGTTTGTATTCTCCAAGAGAGAAGAATGAGGCTGTCTACTATTGGTTTACAAGTACATCCACAACATTAAGCATAAAATCTCATATTGTTGGCATTTAGATTTTGCTGCAGTAGATTTGCCACCTTAAAAAATAACAAAAAAATCACCATATGTCACATTATGGACAGGACAATACTGCACTTATATGAAGAGGAAGTGTTTAGGGTTTATATGTCCAGTGATCCCCTACTGGTAGATGCTGGAACTGCACTATTATCAGAACAATATTCTCATTTGACAGCATTTATAGTTGTGCATTCTGACTTTTATTTTATTTTGCAAATGTTATATTAATAGCAAAAATGTATCATATTATAGTAGATGTTTGACCCAGAACCCCGCATGTGGACGGGTGAACTGCTAATATTTGATGTAACGGGTGGAATAAATGTGTCATTTGCAGTGTGGGTGCGGGACGGGAATCGATAGGCACAGGCGGACTGCGGGTCCGATAGCCGAGACTATTTATACTCAGTTCGGTACCCACTGATATATGCAGCTGCTTTTGAACAGTCCTGTGCTTATTTGTGTTCATCTTCTTTAGTCTGAAGACCATCAAAGGTTTTCTATTTACAACACAGTTTGCTGCGTTGATATATATTTATATCAATATATATATATTTTTCATGCTGCTGAGGACGAATGGCCATGTGTACACTATAACTATTTGTTTTGGAGGCTCTTAAAAGTGTGAAATAGTATTCTGACCTTGAGTCACAGCTCAGAATAATGGGTTTAAGGGTTTAACACGGTCTCTGTGTTCTTGTGGTGCCATCAGCCAGTTTTGTGAACTAACATTATACTCTATATATTACACCAAGTTGTTCCCAACCAGGATTTTTTTAGGGTTAGAATTATGGCCAGTGGCAAACTTGACCCAGATGTTTCATGCTACATCTGTGGTTTTCCAAACAGTGAGATAAAATGAAATAATTTATTTAAATGTCAGTGATATTTAAAATGAGGAATGAGGATTCTGAACACTCAATTTGAGGAGATTCCCCTTTCCATATGTAAAGTGCTTAAGTACCCAGAAAAGCGTGTTTTGGAGAAGTGTTGAAACTAAACTCGAGCTTGAGACCCTGTACTTGACTCTTGCTTTTGACCATTACACAATGGTTTTCAGAGGCACTTTTTTTTTAATGGCGTATCAAAAAAGTTCAACTTTTATAAATGCGTCTCTTTACCCTGTACGTTTTTCCGTCCACTATATTGTACTCTAAAAGTACTATTGTACTTTAAAAGAAAAAAAGCGATGTGTGAACTGTTCATTCAGCGTTAGTTCTATTTAGCTCTAAACGCTAAATCTACCTCTTCCAGCGCACTGCTATCAAATGACTACTGTAAATGACATACTGTCACAAAACTATTACATTCTCATTGAATCGCAGGAAACATCCATAGCAAAAGAAAAGTCAGCCCGTTTCTAATCGGAACGCATATTGAAATGCTGGTGATGTCAGGGTACGCATGTGTGTACTTTGCATCCAGGCAGGGGTGCATTTACATGCATGTCTTTTGTTTCACAACAGTTGGTTTGAGTAAATGACAGAGTGCTAACTTTTGGGTGAACTATTCAGGAGGGATGAATTAAACTGCGGCAGCAGCTTCACACACAAATCTTTTCTCTTGGAAACAGAAGGCATCCGTTATCAGGCTCACTGACTCCATCCTCTCGTTTCATCCAGAATCTGCAGGACGAAAAACAAACAAATTGCTTCTGTTCGGCAGTAACCTGCTAATTATTGAAGTATTGTTAGTTTTAATGCAGAGGTTGTATTGTCAAGATTAATGAAGCTCTTACTCTGCTGAATCATTTAGTGGCTGGTTGTTCACCCAGACCCAGTGTCCCTCAGTGTCCAAATCATTAAGACCAATCCAGTGCGTCACTTTAACTTTAGAGGTCAGAAAATCCTGATGGAGAAAAACATGTTTTTGTCCTGTGATATATTATAATGCACATAAGGTTTGGAGCAGAGAAATGTGTAGCCTAATATTTAATGTCAGTGGGAAAACAAAATTGAATATTCATTGGATTTATTGAGAATGATTAATCAGGGCATGTTATTCTAAATCAAGTGTTGTTTGTTTTTTTGTTTTTTGGTAATCTTTAAAAATAACACTACTTTCTTTTTTTAGATATCATGCATCAAATTTAAGGCTTTTGAAATGTTTGCTCGGTGAACAAGCCAAGAACAAGATTATAACTTTCACCCAATCTTCTTAGACCATCAGAGACTAAATTTAACCATGATCATCAGCTTGAGGAAAAAAATATTTCTTTCTCTACTATTCTGTAGTAGCCAAATTTATACTGTACTTGGCATTGTGTAAAGCAAATATAGTCACACTGACAAATTGTTATGGGATGTTTCTAATTTCCAAGTAACTGGAAAAACTGCCTACCTATTTTGTTTACCTCAGAAATACATCATGTTACAGAAGTAAAAGGAATTAATATACTGTAAATGAAGTGTTGAAGTGAACACACCTGCTCTGCTTGGCTGTTTATGATCACTAGATGTCCTCCTCGACTCACACAGTGATCTCGACTCTGTGTCCAGTTCATCTTGACCATAGAGAAGTAGTAGCACTTTCCCCCAGAATAAATCCAGTTTACGGCACAAAGTGCACAACCTGTGCTGGCTTTTGAGAAAGAGAGACAATTCAGTTATTCATTATTTCACTCATTTTTAGTAACTGTGCTTATTTATAGTACAGTATGTGTGTAATGAATGTCTTTTAACTTTGCACAAGGCTCAAATCTGAAGACATACAATTTAATCTGTTCAGCTTTCTAACAGTTATGAAAAAGGAAGAAAACAAATGGTTGGAGAAATGTGTTCAAATGACTGACTTGTAATTATAGAACAAAAAGAACTGAGATACATTTTGATATGTATGAATCTGAACATTACTTAACTTACTGGTGTAGTTGGCTGTAAGTTCCTCAAGCTCTCTCGCCATGGCTGGTACAGAAACCGTTATGAAGAGAATGGTGGAGAAAAGAAAACAGACAGTCACTCTCATATTCATGTATCTTTGTGCACAGTTAATGTTGCTGTACTGGTGCATTAAAATATATTTTACTCACTTGTACCATTCGTTTGTTGGGCAGACAGTTTGACTGAAACACTGATCCATTCCGCCTCATCATATTTAAGCAAGGATATTGACAGGCAAGTTTGTCAGTACCTAGCCGAAATAAGAAATGATGGGCCTCGCTGTTGGTATGTTCAACTCTTTGGTGATATCCAGTGAATTTCTGTCAGTAACTATTCGTGAATTTTAACATGCAGTCTTTAAAAAAGAAATGGGATGAGATTTGCAAACGGTGTCTGTAATATTGTACAGAAAGAGTGATTTATTCGACAAATTGGTTTAGGCTTTTGAGAATTTGGTTCAGAGAATGGGATTTAGTGTTTTAGCAATTCAGAAAAACTGTAAAAAATTAAAATAAAAATTATACATACATATATATATATATATATATATATATATATATATATATGTGTGTGTGTGTGTGTGTGTGTGTGTGAATGCTAATTTGAAAGATGTATAAATAATGATAAATAATCTTTAGTTTAGCTCACATGATGTCGTGTGCATTGTGTGAAGAGTTGAAAAAGTGACCTATAGGAAACGTGTCTTCGCGAATGTAAAAAATAAATAAAATTATGGCATTTTTTTATTGGCAACACAATTATTATTATTTTATTTTTTGCCAGGTCAATAATTGCCACGTACACAGTATGTTCATTTTATTATTTTTATTTGCTTTCCTGAGAAAAAATCTGCCAACTGAAGACATATGTAAATTTATATGTAAATTCAAGACAAGAGCTTAAAGTTGAGAAAAATTTCTCAATACATGAGATGCATGTAACAGACCATAGGTAACAGACAATGGGCCCTATTTTAACAATCTGAAACGCAAGTATCAAGCACGAAATGCAAGTAACTTTGTGGGCGGGTCTTGGGCGCTGTTGCTATTATACCGGCGGGATAAATGACTCTTGCGCCCGACGCAAATCTAAAATGGGTTGGTCTGAAGTAGCTTCATTATTCATAGGTGTGGTTTGGGCGTAACGTGAAATAAACCAATCAGAGCGACATCTCACATTCCCTTTAAGAGTAGGTGCGCTTGTTCCATGGCGGATTGCTATTATAACGGCGGATTTGCCAGGTGCACACCAGGAGCGGTTCACAGCCGAGGAGACCGACGTTCTCGTCAGGGCCGTAAAACACAGAGAAGTGACATTGTATGGGGATGGGAGAAACCCACCCAAATTAGCTTCGGTTAAACAGGCCTATACAATTTTGGGTAAATGTGTAAGCTAGATTTATGCCTATTTTTTCACATCTTCATGGACACAACAATGATTTCCCTCATGTGTTAATATTTGTCCTTGTAATAATGTATGGTTTTCTAAAAATGAAAACTGCTGCGTCTGTGTGTAGATGAGATAAGCAAAGTGCATGCGCATTGTGCACACGCTACATTGATTATGGCCAAGCATGCGCCCTTAAAATTGCATATGAATAACATGCGCAAAGCGCCACTGACTTTAGACTAGGTTGTTCCTGGTCAGTGGCGGTATTGTTTTCTAAACCTGCAAAATAGCATCAGGGAACGTTTGCGCCGGAACACGCCTCCTCTTTGCGCTGAACCGCCCCCAGGGAGCGCAAGTTCATTCCGTAATTTACCAACGTGCGTCTGTGGAGGGAAAAGTCCACTGTGCGCGGGTGCAAAATAGGAATGATACATGCGTCGGTGTACAGAGTCAATTGTGCTGGGTGCAAGATAGGGCCCAAGGTCAGGATTTGGCAGGTTAGCATGGTCTAGTCGTCCCCTACTGGTGGATGTTGTAACTACACCATTGTGGGGACATAAAACACCTGATTTTCAGTGACAGCCCATGTGTATTGTGACTGAGCAAATACCAAGCTTTTAACTAATGCCAGAAGCTTTGAACTGTTCAACAGCTAATGTGAGTTTATGTAAACTCTTGAGATTAGGCAACCTGTACCTCCAACACTACACCCCAAAACTCCTCTTTCCCTTCAGTTAGTGAGATGACTCTGATATGTGAACATTTACATAAGCTTTATTAGAGAAAATACAGTTTACACATAGTCCAACAGAACATGATTACAGACACATTTCTTAATGGGAGCGCTAAAGTGGTAGAGCTTAATAATTGCAAAAGTTTAGTTTTAAATTAATTTTACAAACAGATGAAATGATAATGTGATGCTAGATTCTGCTCCGACTGAAGAAGGCTGTTATCTGGTTGTAATGTAAAATTACAGACAGTCGTTGTAAAACAGCTTTACCTGTTTCCCCCATCTTTCATTCAAGAATGTTTGTACATTTTCCAGGGTCCCGCTTCCCCCTTCATCTTGCTTTGTGTTCCGGGCCCAGTAAGCTTTGGAGACCCATGAGCTTTCATTAACACTATAGCAGCAAAATGCTGTCCACATGTAAGAGGGAATGTTACTAATAAGATAAACGGTAACACTTTAGAATACTGTATCTTACTTACTGCATAACTAATAAGGAATTATTGAGGAACTAATAGATAATTATTTATTAACACTTAAGTCACTACTGTTAACTACTAAGGAAGATGTGTTAACTAATTAGTATGTAATAGAATTGTATGATTGTGTTAAGTTTCAGTTAGTTAATCAATAACTAATGAATTATGTCATAACTCTTGAAGAACTATTATTAATTATCTATTAATTAATGTGCAAGAAAAATAACTAAGAAGTAACTACTAATGAACAGTCATACACAGAGGTTACTACAATAAAGCGTTTTATTTTAGCAGTGGAGTGGTGGATGAAGTACACAAATCAAGTACTTGAGTAAAAGTACAGATAACCCAATAAAATATTACTCCAGTAAAATGATAAACTATTGGCCTATTCATTTTCAAAATTAGCTTAGTAAATGTACAAAGGTAATTACTTGAAAAGTAAAAAGCACTGATCAATGTTTTTTATTTTATTTTCTAGCCAGTTTTAGTCATTCTTCAGCACTAATAAGAAAGATAAGTGCAGACATTTACTAGGCTATATATTGATCTGCAAATAAGCAAACTTTTTATTTAATTAGCAAAATGTATCATAATGTATGATAACTTATCTATTTTACAAAGGTTTAGATAATACCGTTAATAATGTGTTTTTTTACAGTAAGTTTGATTTGAGTCAGAAGTATGTGGTAATTATTTATTAATTACTAATGAGTTTCCTATATTCTCACTTTAGAATACTGTTCCAGGTTCCAAGTAATTCCTGAAGAATTATCTAATAATTATTTGTTAATTACCAATTAATTTCCTTATATGTTCACTTTAGAATACTGTTTCAGGTTATAAGTAGCCTAATTCCTGGATAATTATTTGATAATTATTTATTAATTACTAATGAGTTCCCTATATTCTCACTTTAGAATACTGTTCCAGGTTCTAAGTAATTCCTGCAGAATTATTTGATAATTATTTATGAATTACTAATAAGTTCCCTATATTTTCAGTTTCCCTCAGTCATTGCCTCAAACATGAATTTACTCAATGGCATTCTATGCTGAGGAAAACAGACACACACAGTACTGTATGAGGTTAGTTTTGTATGACTGTTAATTAGTAGTTACTTCTTAGTTATTTTTCTTGAACCTTAATTAGTAGATAATTAGTAGTTCTTCAAGAGTTATGACAGAATTCATTATTTATTGATTAACTAACTGTTACTTAACACAATCATAAAATATATTACATACTGATTAGTTAACACATCTTCCTTAGTAGTTAACAGTAGTGAAGAAGTAGTTAATGAATAATTACCTATTAGTTCTTCAATAATTACTTATTAGTTATGCAGTAAGTAAGATACAGTATTCTAAAGTGTTACCGTGGTATCTGTACTTTTACTCAAGTACTTGATTTTATACTTCAATCACCACTCCACTGCTAAAATAAAACTGATTATTGTAGTAACCACTGTGTATGACTGTTCATTAGTAGTTACTTTTTAGTTATTTTTCTTGAACCTTTATTAATAGATAATTAATAATAGTTCTTCAGGAGTTATTACAGAATTAATTAGTTATTGTTTAACAAACTGAAACTTAACACAATCATAAAATTCTATTACATACTAATTAGTTAACACATCTTCCTTAGTAGTTAACAGTAGTGACTTAAGTGTTAATAAAGAATTACCTATTAGTTCTCCAATAATTCCTTATTAGTTATGCAGTAAGTAAGATACAGTATTCTAAAGTGTTACCCCATGGGGTTACAGTGAAACAATACTTGACAAAGACACATGGCAAACATGAGGGCTTAAATTCACAAGACTGATGACTAGACAAGGGACACATGTGAACAATGAAACAATGAACCAATAAAAACATGACAACACAGAACACATGGCAGGATCACATGAACCAAAAACATGAAACAAAACCAAAACGTGACTGATAGAGAAAATAGACAATGATGCGACACAAAAACAGAAAGAAATCCCCAAACGCCTCTTGTGTTCACCAATGAATGTCACAAAATCATAATTTTTCTTCTTCCAGGAAATACAAAATGAGATTTTAGACAGAATGTCTGAGCAGCTCTAAAACTCGTGTATTATTAGTGGATAATTCGTAGCTCAAAAAAGGACAAAAATCACCAAAAAATATCTCATAGGAGATCTTTATGTTTCTCTGACATTGGGCTGCCCTCCACGGCTAACCTGGGCTGCGTCCGAAATCGCGTAGGCTACTATGTGAGTAGGTAGCCTACTACATATAGGCCGTGGGCCGGACACCGAAATTGTGAATTTCACTGATCCCTGCCAATGAACTAAGTAATTTGTTTACAGGTGGCATGTAAAAATTATTTTAAGTAGTGTAAGCATTGTTTCCAACAATGATGTGTGCACATTTGATGAAGATATCGATCTAAACTCTTAAATTTTTAAACGGGCAAATTTGTAGGACTACTAAATCGTAGCATCAGAAAACGTAAACAAATCACCCGTCTCCTTGACAACCTGTCACGTCTCCATGACAACCAGCATAGTTGATACCGTAACGTTGCTCTCTTGATAACGAAATCATATTAAAATAGGCTTTATATACTTTTTGTCTACACGAGCTGTATACTATACATTGTGCACTTACCGTCAGAAGACTCTAACGTTATTGATCACCCGTGGGTGGGCTTTTGTCACCTAATTTATTTACATAGACCGCATAACAAGGCGGGACGTGATTGACAGCCGGTATGCTACAATATGAAGTGCACATGTTGCTTCTAGGCAAAAAGCCCAATAACCTTATTTTCTCAAACAAGTTGGGCATCATTTGTTCAGTGTGCCCAGAAATGGGTTAACCTCAACACTGCTGAGAGTTTAATAGCTGAAAAAGCCATAGCAACATTTAATTTAACAGAAACCTGGAAAGACCAAGATGTGCCAGTTAATGTGGGCTTCCATATAGGGAATGCTACATGCTCTTCACTAATAAAGATCACATTGCAAGAGCATGTAGGAGAGAAAAGGCAGCCACAGATACTGAAGTTATGCATCAAATCCATCAATTCTACTAATTCTCTATTAAGATAATTGTGTATTGGTGCATCATGTAGGCTATTATGTCAAGTCAAGTATATTTGTATAGCGCTTTTCACAATACAAATTGTATCAAAGCAGCTTCACAGTATTAAATTAAAATACAAGGTTTGTTTTTAGTGAAATTTATTGATAAAATTAAATTAAATATTCCCAAAATATCCCCAACTGAGCAAGCCAAAGGCAACAAATATGTGTGTATTGTAGGTAGTTTAAAAATGTATGTTAAATAAACCTCACAATACCAGTGAATCTTAATCTTAATTACACAATGTGATTTTTAATTAATGTATATTTTAACACTTTGTATCTTAAAATTTGTATTGAAAAGCTGGACATTTAACAAGGGCAAAAAGCATAGATTAAATATAAGATTACAGAATAGTGTAAGGTTGACAATGAATTGAACACAAAAGTCATTGTTTTTTTTTTAAGAATGTTTTATTTGAAACAAAGACATTACATGGTATTCTTCCATATCTAAACAGTGAGATTACTAGATTAAAAGTAACAAACTCGGATAAACACATTCTTTGTCCCCTTTGTTCTGTCCCCTACCTGGTGTCCCATAACCATGTAGATAAAGCCCAACTGCTGCCAGAGGAAGTCAGTGATGACACTGCAGCCAAGGTTCAGGTTTTGCGTTCTGCATCAGATGGCCCAAGCCTCCCAAAAAGAGCTTCCCATCTCCTACCAGTACAAAGCACCAGTTACCATGCACAGACATGTGTCTATGTAGGAACTGCTCCGATGCTGTCTAAGGACGCAACACACAACAATGTGAGAGTGCAGCCATGGCCTAAGTGCATGTTTAAATAACATTACACTTATAAAGTTAATCTGGTTCAAGTTTCATTTTTTTGTGTGGTGTTGTTAATTCACTAAATAGCCCTAGTTAGCCGTTGATAATCTAACTCAGGGGTTTTCAAAGTGTGAGACGGGCCTCCCTAGGGGGGCTCCAAACAGTTTCAGGGGAGGATCAATGGAAGTGAAACAATATTACATTACATTACTTATTGCATTAGTTATCAAAAGGAGATCACACAGAATAGCCTACATGTGTGAGAGTTCAGAGAAACAGTAGTTTTTGGGAACTGTTTTACCCCCATCAGTCAGAAACTAATAAATGCCTTAGGACAGACCTTTGTTTATAACTATACACTGTAAAAAATTTCTAACCCTCCCAAATCAAAAATTTCAAGTGACCGATAACATCTAAATTTTTCAATTGGCCCAAGTGAAATTCTGTCAATTATAAAATTAAATGTATAGATTTTCACTTGGGCCAATTGAAATTTACAGAATTTCACTTGGGCCAATTGAAAAATTTAGATGTTATCGGTCACTTGAAATTTTTGATTTGGGAGGGTTAGAAATTTTTTACAGTGTATGGTGTCAGGGCCGGCGATTGCTATAGGCGAACTAGGCGGTTGCCTAGGGCGACAAATGTGTTGGGGGCGCGGACGCACTCTAGTGTCGCCCTATCTACTTCCCATATTAATCATAAAATTAGAACGAAACGCGAAATAAAACATGTTTATTAAACATGATCAAAGGGCAAAGGGCGCCCCCTCAACCACACGTTTAATTACTTGTCAACCTGATTATTAGATTGAATTTATGATTTTTGTCGACCATTTCTGGATTGGCGGGGGGCGGGAGGGTTGCGTTACGTTACGTTAGGGAAGTGCCGCGCATTGATCGAAAATGAAGCGGTCTAAACCTCTGGTGCACAGGGACGAAAACGGAGAAAGGAAGAAGATAAAAAATAAAGCTCAGTATAGAGTAAGTCTTCTCATCTTAGCTATTAAGGTGTCCAATGACATCACCTAATATTGGACGTTTCATTGCTGTCACTAAGCTATAGTTTTGCTATAGTTACTTTGAAGGTGAATAGAAATTGGCAGAAACAACTGTTAATATTTTATTATTTGAGATAGAACTAAAAGAACTTAAATATTTTAATTTTGTAGGTGGTACATACATTATCCATAATAGCACATTTGTTTGTAGAAGGTATAGTTAAACCGAGTTTAATGGTCATAATTTGCTTAAATTAATCCAATTTGGTAAATATCCTTGAACATTCTTTGTAGAATTTGTGTATAAACAATTTACAGTTGATTCTTTCAAGTCATAATTTGCTTGTTGAAGTGTTGGAGTGACTATTAGAGCATTTTGTTTGTTCATCAATGAACATTCTTTGTAGCATTTTTTGTATGTGCAATTTATTAGAGTGTATCATTTAAGTAATATTTTGCTTGTTGAAGTGTTGGAGTGACTACAGGTGAAACTCGAAAAATTAGAATATCATGCAAAAGTTAATTTATTTCAATTATTCAACTTATAAGGTGAAACTAATATTATATAGACTCATTACATGCAAAGTGAGATATTTCAAGACTTTGTTATGGCTTACAGCTTATGACATATCAATTCATATCAATTCTAATTTTCTGTGATTTTGAATTTGGGGTTTTCATAAGCTGTAAGCCATAATCATCAAAATTATAACAAATAAAGGCTCGACACTTATCAATTTTCTTATTTCTTATTTTCTTATAAAAAGCGGGGGGGGCGCAAAAACTCAATCTTGC
The DNA here is from genome assembly GCA_021464565.1 of Rutilus rutilus. Taxonomy (NCBI): domain Eukaryota; kingdom Metazoa; phylum Chordata; class Actinopteri; order Cypriniformes; family Leuciscidae; genus Rutilus; species Rutilus rutilus. Next base: position 7,372,416 of record JAJAQA010000013.1, read on the forward strand.
CTAGGGCAACCAAAGGGCTAGAGCCGGCCCTGTATGATGTAGTAAGAAGTTTCAGTGATATTAGGCTATTTTGGCTAAAATGTTTAGTGTCTATGGGATCAAAAAATATAATTATTAAAAATATAATTATGATCCCATAGGCATCCAGGAATTGAGCGAAATTTACCAAATAAAATAAAGATGTGGTGGTGGGGGGCTTTGGCTGAAGGCACGCAGTCTCAGACTTTGAAAACCCCTGATCTAACGTTTGCCTTACTGTAACGTTAGCCAACTATACAAAACAAATCCCACCTGGACGTTGCCTCATGGAGATACCGTTAATACGTTGCCTACTTCACCCAAGTGAGGTGTTCCAAGAGCGTCTGCCTTCTGCCCTCCAGATGTAGGCTCCACTCCATAGACTGTATATAAAAAGCTACACTCTAAGGTCGGCTCCACCGTCAGGAGAGGAAACGCATGCAAAATATACAAAATACAATGTGCGATTAGACAGGAAACAGGAGATAACGTAAGCTAACTATATGACTGTGTGTGTTTTAGATCTCTCCCTGCCCCAACATAGCTAATTCAAACTGTCAACTCATTATGAACACCAGAAGCTGTTTAAATCATCTGTGTTGGAGCAGGGAGATGTCTAAAACAGGCATGACAACGTGTACTGTAACTTACTCCTGGAGAAGTTTGGGAAACACTGTCGCAGTACATAAGCTTTACTTCAAATAAGATTAATTAATTCAGCTAGTCTAACGTTACACGGAATTAAGGGGCTGAACGATGGAAAAAACTTTAAATCTTAACTTTATCAGTTACCTACCGTTTCCACGATGTGTGGTGCAGCCATACGCTGTAGCCAAAAATTATGTCCAACGGAGAACTCGCCACTGACCGGCCTCCGCGCCCGCGACTTCAGGTCACATCTCGCTAGCGAGATTATATCTACGTTATATTTCTAATGTGCAACAATTGACGTTGGAAACAAGCAGTAATGTGCTCAACAACAATTTCTATAGCCAGTTATAAAAAATGAACCAGTTCCCTGGAGGAGATAGATCAAATCGAAAACTAAAGGAGATTAACAGACTTGGCCCACGGCCTAATAGACGTCCCCGCACTTTTAGAAGCAGGGGATTCTGTCCCCCGCACTTATTTTGACCCAGCGCCAATATTTCCGCCCGTGTTCTCTGATTTTTTACTTAGACTTGAGTGAACTAACATTCAGCCAATCACAGCGCGAATCATCTCTTGGGCGTGTCTGTCATGAGCTTCAAATCTCTTGTTGCTCTTGCGAATTTTTGTTCGTTTAGTCCCTTTGCTGTTTGGCCATCTGGGGTAAGATGCACCCCAGAAAAAAGCAGAGGACGATTACATGCTTTTTTCAAACACACACTGTAAGTATAATGTATGTCGCGATGACATGAATCACGCGTAAAGTTTCATTGTTATGATTTAACCTACTGTAACGCAGTAGACGTGTAAAGGCCCTTTCACACCGGATGCGTAACGGAAAAGCGAATAGTTCGTGTGCGAATAGTTCGCGTCAAAACCCATCACATGAGCCGCGTAAACACGGTCTCTATCTCTATCTTTGACGATTAGCTTTCTATCCCAAATGTAGTTTAGCCTGCTAGCCTACACAGCACAGGACTATTACAACAACTAAAACTATCATACAACATACTCAGAGTCGTGATAACCGAGTTGGTTGGCAATGTTACGCCACACAATCATTGTCCTTGTAGTATGCGTTTGGCTGAAGCCTTTTCTGTCGCTGCAAAAGGAAAAAAAAATCGACATCGAAACGAAAAAAATAAAAGTCGTTTTTTCGCCGCAGCACATTCGCGTTCGGTGTGAAAGCACTCATTACACAAACAGCTGATCAAAAAATAAAACCATCGCGCGAATTATTCATGCGTCAAAATCGCGTCCAGTGTGAAAGGGCCTTAAGACAACAGAACCCGTATGGACCTCGTCACGCCAACGAGGTCATAAGAAATATTGTAAATACCATAAAATATATTTATTTCATACAAATAAAGTATATACATCCACAGTGGTCTGAAAGTCCCAAGTCCTGCAGTATTTTTTTTATTTTGAGTATGATTTCACAAAAATAGGTTGCTGTAAGCTACATGTATCATGGCATGTTCCCAAAATTGCCACTAGGGTGCTGTAAAATGCCAATTGCTATTCTATCTAGAATGTATTATTATGAACCAAACCTTTGGGTCACATCACCATACAGCTTTTGCTGTTCTCTGGTTGTGTTAAAATTACTGACAGTTGTTGTAAAACAACTTTACTTAATTCCCCCTTTTTCCATTCAAGAATATTTGCAATTTTTCCAGGGTCCCATTTCCCCTTGTAATTTGTAATTTGTTCAGGGCCCAGTAAGCTTTGGAGACCCAAGATCTTTCACTAATATTATAGCAACAAAATGCTGTCCACATGTAAGAGGGAATGTTCACTCTCTTATTCAGTTTATCATTGCCAGGTACAGCTCCTGTCAACACATAGGCTGAGATTTTATTGTGGTTTTTAGGGTCACGACAGTAATTGTTCATATTTGTTCTAGTTTCTTGTTCAATGCTCTTCCATCTACCATCCCTTAATTTGTTCTTCTGTGGGACGCTGTTGGTGAGTGTGAATGTAGATTTAGCAGTTTCTCTATCAGCTGCATGACAGACTGGAAATAGCTGACCGGCACTCACATTTTGTATGTTATCGTAGTAATCTTCATTGATAGCCTGATTGACGAATGGCACACGAGCCTCAGCACTTGAAGGTTCAAGCTATAGGACAAAAAATTGAAAGAGACACAGTCCATTGAACAATAAGAACTTTACAAAATAAGAGATTCATTAATTTCTGGACTGCAGATATAGCGCTGACATGCTACATTTTTGAATCAAAACACTATTAGAAACATCACCTTTGACTCGATCATCCAGGGAATCTTAATCTTCTCATGTGTTCCGGTGAATTTGTAAGCTGAAAAAAAAGAGGGATCTTCTTCGTTGTATCGTAGAGAGTTGCAAATCTTATTCTTTCCTTATATTTTTGACAGATTATTTTGTAACAGTTATCCTGTGCAGCCGAATCCTTCAGAATACCAGGGATATCTGGAGGCTCTGCTTTAAAAAAAAAATCACTGCATTTACTGAATTTGTCTACAAGTTCAGACGTGATGCATGAAAAACTCAGCACCAGCAGCGCAGAGACGCTCACGATAAACAGACGCATCTTTACTTCAAATCTTCACTGCTTTTATGCTCTCAAGGTCCCGCAACACAAACTGTGTCTCTGCTTGCACTTAAATCTCCCTCTCTCCACATGCAGGTTGTTCTGCAGTAAAAAAGAATGGTCTTGAACACTGATACACACAGTGTATCTTGCTAAGCAAGTTTGTGGGTCCAAATGGAAAACGCGAATGCCTCATCTATAAAACTGCTTGTCATTGTATTTAGGGAGCTGCAAATAGCTAAGGCAATCCATATGCATACGGCAGCTGTTACAAACACTGGTCATAGGAATAAATAATTCGTTGTTCGGTGATTCCGTGATATTTGTGGGAGTTTTATTCAGCGACCACCTGAGGTTTGGACGTGTGCTCATAAAAGAAGCGACGTGGTTGCTACCCAGCTAGAAATTTTTTGTTCTAAAAATGTTCTAAGAACATTAGCATGTATTGTTCTATAAATGTTTTCAGCGGCTAGTTTTAGTTTTGTTCTCAGAATGTTCTTTTAAAAGTTTGGAGAACATTCTTTAAAAACATTATTAAAATGTTTAGTAGTAACATTCTTTTAACATTATTCTCTAACGTTCTTAGAAAGTTTTCAGCGGCTAGTTTTAGTTTTGTTCCCAGAATGTTCTTTTAAAAGTTTGGAGAACATTCTTTAAAAACATTATTAAAATGTTTAGTAGTAACATTCTTTTAACATTATTCTCTAATTTTCTCAGAACGTTTTCAGCGGCTAGTTTTATTTGTGTTCCCAGAATGTTTTTTTAAATGTTTAGAGAACATTTTCTAAAAACATTATTAAAATGTTTAGTAGTAACATTTTTTATAACATTATTCTCTGACGTTCTTATAATGTTTTTAGCGTGTAGTTTTATTTTTGTTCCCAGAATGTTCTTATAAATGTTCGGATAACATTTTTTTAAAAACATTATTAAAATGTTTAGTAATAACGTTCTTATAACATTATTCTCTAATGTTCATACAACGTTTTCAGCGGGTAGTTTTATTTTTGTTCCCAGAATGTTTTTTTTTTATTTTTAGAGAACATTTTCTAAAAACATTATTAAAATGTTTTGTAATAACATTCTTATAACATTATTCTCTAACGTTCTTATAATGTTGTAAGCGGATAGTTTTATTTTTGTTCCCAGAATGTTCTTTTAAATGTTCGGATAACATTATTTAAAAACATTATTAAAATGTTTAGGTGTACCATTCTTACAACATTATTCTCTAACGTTCTTAGAAAGTTTTCAGGGGGTGTTTTTATTTTTGTTCCCAGAATGTTCTTTTAAAAGTTCAGATAACATTTTTTTTTACATTATAAAAATGTTTAATAATAATATTGTTAGAACATTATTTCTCCTAAAAGGTAGGATAACATTCTCTAAGAACACTCTAAAAATGTTTTGTGATGATGACCTTCTATAAATGTTTAATCATAACATTTTTAGAACATTATCCCTTTATTCTTATAAAGTTTTTAGCAGGAAGTTTTATTTTTATTCTTAGAACGTTCTTCTAAAAGTTAGGATAACATTCTCTAAAAATACTCTTAAAAATACTACTTAACATTCTTATAAATTTTTTAGTGGGAAGTTTTATTTTTGTTCCCAAAATGTTCTCTTAAACATAAAAAATGCTTAGCTATAACATTGTTAAAACATACAATTTTATTAATCTCTAAAATAAAACAAAAATCTAACAGGTTTATGAATGGCATTCACATAAATTATTAGAAGTTCTGCGTACAGTAGATGCCCAACATTAAATGAAGAACTCAGTAAAGTCCAATGTGCAATCACACGTCTTGACTGCTGTTTGCTCAGAGCGCTCATCATCAGTCTTTGGTTGTCTTGGTTCTTGCAGAAAAAGAATAAAGTCATCTGCATTAATAGGTGTTCTACTGTTCTTCTCTTCTTTTTCAGCTGCTATCCCAGTTAGCAGAATTGAGCTCCATTCTCTGTGTGCATGGTAGAGTTTTTACTCATAGCCTATAAAAGAAGATCATGCAACAGTGTAAACAAAAATAATACAAATACATATTACATATTAAGATCACAAGCAATATTGACTTTGAAAACTTTCAAAATTAGCCAGCCTAATTATTAATCAGAAATTAATTAGATTAGTTTATTTAAAAGTATAAATATGATACCTTATGAGTATCTATTTTGTTTCTGTAATTTAAAACATATACTTTATCCATTATATACATGTTAAAGGGATACTCCACTTTTTTTGGAAATAGGCTCATTTTATAACTCCCCCAGAGTTAAACAGTTGAGTTTTACCGTTTTCTAATCCATTCAGCCGAGTTTCTGATATTTAGAAGAATGTCAGTAACCAGACAGTTTCTGGTCTCATTGACTTCCATAGTATATATTTTTTCCTACTATGGAAGTCAATGAGACCAGAAACTGTCTGGTTACTGATATTCTTCTAAATATCAGAAACTCGGCTGAATGGATTCGAAAACGGTAAAACTCAACTGTTTAACTCTGGGGGAGTTGTAAAATGAGCCTATTTCCAAAAAAGTGGAGTATCCCTTTAATAACACAACTAGAGGCTAAATTATTTTAACAAACTACAAACTTGGCTTGAGAAGTGTGAACCTCGAACTCAGGTAGCCTTGAGCACAGCTGCAGCATGTCACAGCACTGCCCACGATGCTTTTGCTCTGATGTAACAGCTCATTTTCATCAGTTATATTGTCTATGGATTGTTACATTTCTTACAGATTTCTGCTTGTTTTAAATCAGATACAGATAAAGTAGTACTGCATTTGAGATAGAACAATTTCTAGTGTGATTTAATCATACCTGTGAATCGTCTCTTTGCTATTAGCTAAGCTGTAAGTTTTAGTTACTTCAAAAGCAGAAAGAAAAATATGCTATAACTTCTGTTTCTTATTGAGAAATCACAGGACAGTGTTGACACTAACTTTTTGTGCTCCAGTAGGTTTCTGTGTGCGCACAATCTGCATGTTAAATGTGAGCTACTGTCTGTGCATATGAAAGCTTGTTTCCGCCATGGAATACAATTTTTAAAAAAGGTAATTGCGAATCACAATTCAAACTTTTTTTTCTCAGAAGTGCGAGATATAAACTCGCAATTGGCCGTTTGAAAGTCAGAATCACAGGATAAATTAGTAAAACCTGAGAAAAAAAAAGCAATTCTGGCTTATTTTTTTTTTGCTGTCGTTTCTATATGAGAACATTAATGCACTTCATCAATACAGCCGCTCTGAGAGTCACTTCAGCAGCATTTTAGCTTCATTTGAGAAAAACTATCATCATATCATAAAACACAGAGAAACTCAAAGGTCTACACGGCAATCCGTCAAATAAAAGTTTGGTTTAACCTTTGAAGAACGTTTTGCTTAAATCATTACATTTTAAATAATTGGTTATAGCAATTTAATTAAACCATTCAAATGGAATCAAGAAAAAAAAAAAAAAAATTACTTTTGGGAGATGCGAGAGCGAAGTAGTCCAGTGATAATTAACAGGCAGCCATGGTTAATGCAATTTGCAAAGACCCGCCCCCTTTAGTTACTGTTGCTATGTCCAACAAGCCATGGCGCTCTCACGCCACACATCATGTTGTCACGCAATGAAAAATACATTGCGGATCACAGAAAAAACGCTGAAACGTTTAAACGCAGAGACAAGACAGAGCAGGTTACTTTTGATATGAAAGTTGAAACAAAGTCTCAACGTTTAATTTGTGTAATTTTTTTAGAAAAAAATATTTTTGGTAAAATAAAAATGTAAAAAATACCGTTGTATGCAATACTATGCGTTGTTGGTGGGGGCAAAACTGCAAGTTGCTTGCGTCCGATGTGTTGACTATAAAAGGCTCTTGTCGGTGCATGACATAGGAGTAGCATAAGCTTTGACGGCTCTCGCGGTTCAAACAAACAGGGCTAGGCAATAAATTCAAGCTCCTCCCACATTTCTCTTTATATGATTCTCTTTAATGATAATTTTTCTAAAAATCTCTGTGGAAAGAAAGTCAGATATAAATCTGGGACAGATATAAATCTGGCACGAGGGAGAAAAAAATAGATCATTTTTATTTTGGAGTGCATTGTGCGTTTAAAATTGACTACGGTTTTATAAAATGCAGTGGATACTTACTAGTGATGGACTTGTTTCTCTGTTGGTGCCTGTTCTGCTCCGTAAACATTGGTCCAATGCTTGATCTTAAGAAAATGTAAAAAGTGTGTTAATGTGTGTTAACAGACTATTGATCTGGGTGACATAGGACCATTTTTTATGTTTTCCTTAAGTGATAAATCTGGAGAACCCTTACTAACATTAACCATGGTTTTGCTACACTAACTAAATGGTAATAAATTATTGTAATCAATCCACCATAAAAATATTGTTTCTACACTTTACTATAATAAAAACCATGGTTAATGTCAATTTAGCAAAGGACCCTGGGAACATGTCCTAAAAAGAACAGCTCATCCAAAAAATAGACTCTCTATCGTTATTTACCGGTACTCCATGTTGTTCCAAAACTGTATGAATTTATTTTGTATAACCTTAATTAAGATATCTTGAGAAATGACTTCACTGTTTTTTTTTTTTTTTTCATAAAATGGGTTCCAATGTTGTTTAATTCCCAACATTCTTGTGTTTCAGAGAAGTAAGTCATACAGGTTTGAAAATAATTTCATTTTGAAAGGACATTTATGTTATGTATAAAGACACAATGTTCTCAGTTCCCTCATTGTAAAGCTCCTATGCTGAGGTTTATTTTATTTTATTTTTTCAAAATGTTGCAAGTAAAATGTTCTAATTGTGTTAACTTGTCACATTAGAAGAACGTTTTATGAAGAACATTCAACATCTCATCTCTCAATGATATCCTCAAAACATTTCCCTAACGTGACAGAGAGAATGTTCTTCTTTTGTTATCATGAAACATTGGGACAATGTTATATTGAGATCATTGTACAACTTTAACTTTAGCAACATTCCCAAAATATGCTCAAAATGTTGCAAGTAGAATGTTCTTCTTTTGTTATCATGAAACATTGGGAACATTTGTTTCCATAAAATGGGTTCCAATGTTGTTTTATTCCCAACATTCTTGTGTTTCACAGAAGTCATACAGGTTTGAAAATAATTTCATTTTGAAAGGACATTTATGTTTGGGTCAGCTAGGCCCATAAAAACTCATATCAAGAAGACAGGTACAATTTTGACTGGAGGGTTTGGACCAGTGTGCCTTTGAGCAGAGTTTACATGTTCTGCCTCTATTTCACGTGTATTTTACTATGACAATACTCACCGCAACTGAAGATCATGTGGCTGGATAATTTATTCCCAAAATTCCTGGATAATGGGAAACACACACATACAGCAATATTATAAGATATTTGTATTTACTTACTAAAAGAGACATAAAAAGCTTGCAAATTTTTACTCACCAGCTCAAAAACATATTATGATGATGACTCATCATTTTGACGGTAACGTTAGGCCGATATCCCGCGATCATTCAAAAGCCTAGCTTTCATAGTGTGGTTCGAGTTCCTCTCTGTATAAAGACACAATGTTCTCAGTTCACTCATTGTAAAGCTCAGACTATGCTGAGGTTTATTTTTATTTATTTTTATCAAAAAACTAACTTAGCTGACAATATTTAGCCTAACGTTACACATGCAGCCTGAAACATTGACATAATATCGATATTGCTCTAGTCGCATTTAAAATTAGCTTCTCAATTTAACACACTATATTTTGATGTAGCAGAATGTATTTTTATATAAAATAAAGTTATTTACCTTCCGCAGATTGCAATATGTCCGTTACACGTAGGCTACGTTGTTAAAATTCGTTGTCCATTTACATCCCGCAACTCGCTCAAAATAAAAATGTAACAGTACGATGCAAAATAATCCATGTTTTAAACAATGTAAAAGCCACAGAACCGAAGGAGGCTAGTACTGAAGATCCTCCCGAGCAGCAGCAGCGCGCACACACACACTCTCACTCTAACAGACGAATATTCAAACTTCAAACTTGACCAGTAAAAGGCGCGCATAGCTGCCATTGGCCAGATTCCTGGATGACAGTCTGAATAGCCAATCATGCTCAAAACAACTCGAAGAGACAGCCAATAATGTGGTAACATTGCAATTACAGGAAAAGATTACATGTTTTAAAAGAAAGAATATGAAAAAAATGTGCACGGCTATTTATTTAGTTGTATTTGTAAGCTGGCTGTTATATTTAATCAATTGGTTAAATGGTGTCTTCATTGCAGTGCATGATAAAAAATAAATAAACTTACAATAACATATAAATAATAATAATAAATTACACAAATAATATATACCATGTATAACAACATATATTTACCACTGCTCTGCCAAACAGCAGTTTAAAAGAGCAAACATATTATATATTGAACAGAGCAAACATTATGTAGGCTATTCATATACAATTCTGTATACCTACCTACATGAAAAACTAATGGATTGGTATCATGGTAACATTAGAGTTACATTCATGTGACCCATAATGATCCTTTTGCACTTTAACAAAATATTGACCTTTCCTTTAGAAACACTCTTATGCCTAATAATGTCAACTTGCTTTTCACCCTGTGTGGCACAGTTACACAACCTGTTGGTTTAGGGTAAATCCTCTGTCCAACACAACACTTTGGTAACATTGGCATAATTCTATACAAGTTGCAACATATACCCCTGGTTTCACAGGCAAGGTTTAAGCCTGTAGTCCCAGACTAAAAAGCACGTTTGAGCTGTTTTACCTGAAAGCAACTTGCACTGACATCTTAAAATATGTCAGTGCCATTGTTTTGTCTCAAGATGCACACCAGTAATGTTTCTTTTTCTTTTTTCTTTGGCACATTTTTAAAAGCTAATTAAATGCACTAAGGCCTAATCCTGGCTTAATCTAAACTCTGTGAAACCGGGTCTGGGTTAGAAATTAAGGGTTAAGGTTAACCCTAACCCTAACCCTTGTCTACAGACTTTTATTTAACAGCATGGATACTCCAAGGTGTTGACTGCAGTGGTTAGGCCTTTAGCGTTGATACAGGACGAATAACTTCTTACTGTGACAGTCTGTTAGGGCTGTAGTCAAGACCACCTTTGTCGAGTCCAAGACAAGTCCAAGACCAGGACTAGTCGAGTCCAAGTCAAGACCGAGTCCAAAGAGGTTCGAGTCCGAGTCAAGACCGAGTCCAAAAAGGTTCGAGTCCGAGTCAAGACCGAGTCCAGGACAGGAAAAAAAAAAGTCTGCTAAAAAAATATAGGCTATAGCCTATAGAAATTAAATCACTATGTAATAATGAAATAATGAATAATTTTAATTTTATTTAAAATAATTGACAAATTCAAAGAACAAAAAAAAAAAAAAAAAAAAAATTTATATAGGCCTAAAGGAGCACACACATTCGTTTCGACTGTCTGATCAGCCTCACATTCTGTTCCTGTCAATCATACACGCGATGTCAACCAATTAAACTGCATGAGGGAAGGCCGAGCCAACTCACAGACACACACACACACACACACACACAACGACACAAGAGATGCGGATAAACCGCGGATCGGGCGGATGACGTGACGAAAAATAATATTTTAATTAAATTCAGGCGGGTGGCGGCTGAAGCAATCAAATGAAAAAAGTTTGCCACTAAGCAAACCTGCAAGTTATGAGCTGGGTTATTTTGTTTCGATATTAGCTATATTTTAAAACAGCCAGTCATTGGAGCCTAACGTTACCACTCGTGGAATAGGCAAAGAAAAAAAGTCGGAAACCTTTGCCCATTAATTAGATGTGCAAGGCAAGCAGGCTAGTTTTCGGGGTGTTATGGACAATCAAAAATGTGAATATTCACGTTGCACTAGCGGTGGACTTTCAGCGAGTTTATTTAAACATTTATTTTTTAAAGAGCCGTTTGTGAGTCAAAAGAGCCGGCTCTTTTCAGTGAGCTGATCAAACGAGCCCGTTCACGAAAAAGAGCCGCAGTGAGCTGAGTGAAACGAGCCGGCTCACGAAAAAGACCCGAAATGCCCATAGTTATTAAGTGGCCAGTGTTTCACTTTCCCTCCAATAATATTTTGTTTTAATATCGCGGCGACGTATGTGTGATTACTGGGAACATAATAAAGACTCCTGGACTCGGTCGAGACCAAAAGCCATATTTGGCAAGACCAGTGGCCGAGACCGAGACGAGTCCGAGTCCGAATACCAGCGAGTCCGAGACAAGTCCGAGACCATAGAAAAACGGTCTCGAGTCCGGACTCGAGTCCAAGACCGGACTCGAGTACTACAGCCCTACAGTCTGTAATGTATTTTAGCAAAGAGTGTTTGTATGGATTGTCCCTAATTAAGCTAGAGCTATTGGTGCATTCAAGTCATGTCATAAAGATCGTATTTACAAGTTGAACGCCACCACAATGATGAGAATATGAGTAGGAAGCTCAGGATTTTCTTTAACCCTGATCTTGAAGAGTTAGGGGTGTGTCAGTGGGAAACATTGTGGGATACCACTATACTTAGGTATTCAGCAGTGACAATGAAGTAAGCTAATGCCTGCACAAAATATGATAGCATTAATATGTAACAGTATAATATGTGATGATAAAGTTTACAGTGGCTTCATTAATTTAAAACATTAAACAAAATTGTAAAACCTCATGAATACAAACTTCCCAGGAGGACTTAAATGCACCATATGTTCCATCGTGAACCCTGTTGGCCTGCTGTCTGACCAGCAAGCTCAATTTAACAATAATTGTGTTTGATTGCTAAATGTTACATTTAAAATGTTCTAGTTTTGTTAACACGTCACATTACAAGAATTTTTTTTAAAAACACTCATCATCTCAGGTCTCAGTGATATCCTCAAAACATTTTACGAACGTTGATTTGATAATGTTCCTCCTCTGTTATTATGGAACATTGTGCCAATGTTTTACTGAGAACATTATATAATCTGTTATCTCAACAACATCCTCAAAACATCCTTAAAATGTTGCAATTAAAATGTTCTAATTGTGTTAACACATAACATTACAAGAACGTTTTATAAAGAACATTCAACATCTCATCTCTCAATGATATCCTCAAAACATTTTCCTAATGTGACAGAGAGAATGTTCTTCTTTTGTTATGACAAAACATTGGGACAATGTTATATTGAGATCATTGTACAAACTTTAACTTTAACAACATTCCCAAAATATGCTCAAAATGTTGCAAGTAGAATGTTCTTCTTTTGTTATCATGAAACATTGGGACAATGTTATATTGAGATCATTGTACAAACTTTAACTTTAGCAACATTCCCAAAATATGCTCAAAATGTTGCAAGTAAAATGTTCTAATTGTGTTAACTCGTCACATTAGAAGAACATTTTATAAAGAACATTCAACATCTCATCTCTCAATGATATCCTCAAAACATTCTACAAATGTGACAGAGAGAACGTTCTTCTTTTGTTATGACAAAACATTAAGACAACGTTATTTTGAGATCATTGTACAAACTTTAACTTAAACAACATTCCCAAAATATGCTCAAAATGTTGCAAATAAAAAGTTCTAATTGTGTTAACTCGTCACATTAAAAGAACGTTTTATAAAGAACAATAAACATCTCATCTCTCAATGGTATCCTCAAAACATTTTCCTAATGTGACAGAGAGAATTGTTCTTCTTTTGGTTTTATGAAACATTGGGACAATGTTATATTGAGATCATTGTACAAACTTTAACTTTGATAACATTCCCAAAATATCCTCAAAATGTTGCAAGTAGAATGCTCTTCTTTTGTTATCATGAAACATTGGGACAATGTTATATTGAGATCATTGTACGAACTTTAACTTTAACAACATTCCCAAAATATGCTCAAAATGTTGCAAGTAAAATGTTCTTCTTTTGTTTTTATGAAACATTGGGACAATGTTATATTGAGATCATTGTACAAACTTTAACTTTAACAACATTCCCAAAATATCCTCAAAATGTTGCAAGTAGAATGCTCTTCTTTTGTTATCATGAAACATTGGGACAATGTTATATTGAGATCATTGTACAAACTTTAACTTTAACAACATTCCCAAAATATCCTCAAAATGTTGCAGGTAAAATGTTCTAATTGTGTTAACTCGTCACATTAGAAGAACGTTTTATGAAGAACATTCAACATCTCATCTCTCAATGATATCCTCAAAACATTTTCCTAACGTGACAGAGAGAATGTTCTTCTTTTGTTATGACAAAACATTAAGACAACGTTATTTTGAGATCATTGTACAAACTTTAACTTTAACAACATTCCCAAAATATGCTTAAAATGTTGCAAGTAAAATGTTCTAATTGTGTTAACTCGTCACATTAAAATAACGTTTTATAAAGAACATTCAACATCTCATCTCTCAATGATATCCTCAAAATATTCTACAAATGTGACAGAGAGAATGTTCTTCTTTTGTTTTTATGAAACATTGGGACAATGTTATATTGAGATCATTGTACAAACTTTAACTTTAGCAACATTCCCAAAATATCCTCAAAATGTTGCAAATAAAATGTTATAATTTTGTTAACTCGTCACATTAAAATAACATTTTATAAAGAACATTCAACCTCTCATCTCTCAATGATATCCTCAAAACATTTTCCTAATGTGACAGAGAGAATGTTCCTCTTTTGTTTTTATGAAACATTGGGACAATGTTATTTTGAGATCATTGTACAAACTTTAACTTTAACAACATTCCCAAAATATGCTCAAAATGTTGCAGGTAAAATGTTCTAATTGTGTTAACTCGTCACATTAGAAGAACGTTTTATAAAGAACAATAAACATCTCATCTCTCAATGATATCCTCAAAATATTCTACTAATGTGACAGAGAGAACGTTCTTCTTTTGTTTTTATGAAACATTGGGACAATGTTATATTGAGATCATTGTACAAACTTTAACTTTAACAACATTCCCAAAATATTCTCAAAATGTTGCAAATAAAATGTTATAATTTTGTTAACTCGTCACATTAAAATAACGTTTTATAAAGAACATTCAACATCTCATCTCTCAATGATATCCTCAAAACGTTTTCTTTCGTTATAATGAAACATAGGGACAATGATATTTTGAGATCATAGTACAACTTGTTATTTCAGAAACATTCCCAAAACATCTTTTGAATGTTGCAGTTAAAATGTTATATCTTAGTTTTCATATAACGTTATAGGAACATTTTTTTAAATGAGAAAACATCCTTAAAATGTTCGGTAAACATTACATTCAAATGTTTTCTTTAGAACATTAACCAAACTTGTAGGGAATGTTAGCGAAAGTTCTGAGAACGTTCCCTGCTAGCTGGGTACACGCATGCAATGCAGCGCGCTCGTTTGTCCAGGCGCTCCAGGTTTTTATTTCTCATCTCCATAAATATAGTCGTAAAGGGCTAAAAATAAATTAATCCTTACTTCTCCTCATAAAAGAAGCGCATGCAGGTCATGTGACAAAAACAACAACTGACCTTTCCATGACAACATCGAAAGCTCGGCCGAACAGATCATAGCTGGACACGGCGGGTTTTTATTTCTCATCTCCATAAATATGTAGTCGACTTCCTCGTCATCATGGAGAGAGCAGGTCATGGTTGCATAGCAACAACAGACGCAAGCGCTTGTAGAAGCGGCGCGGCCGTGCTTTCCACACGTTTTAGACGCGATCCCTAATTCATAATAAACTTAGAATTTGGTATAAAATCGTTTTTGTTTTGTTTAAAATGGAGATCACGATTACATATATCAGACAACTACACAGAATAACATGTTCCAGTCAAATCATTTTTATGCTTAAATATTTATTTTCAGCACTGAACTTTTTTTTTTACTTGTTCTACCGCACATGTTTTTAATATTTGTCAAATTGTTTTTTTTTTAAGTTCAATAAATGTTCCTTTCTTAATTGAGACTTGTAACAGTTGTTATCATTATATATGTGTCATTTTTATGATGTAAGCTGAGTGAGCAAAAACAGCATCGGCTCCAAATATCGGCTCAAGCAAATCGGCAACCCGTATCGGTCATCGGCTAAGGCTGATGAAAAAAATCAGTATCGGCATCGGCACGAAAATTATACATATCGGTCGATCCCTACTTAAAGGGATACTCCACCGTTTTTTCATATTAAACTATGTTATTCCCTTAACTAAGACGAGTTGATACATACCTCTCTCGTCTCAGTGCGTGCACTAAATCGCTCTTGCGGCGAAACTTTGTTAGCACTTAGCTTAGCCCAGTTCATTCAATATGGGCCAAGCAGAGAAGCTACCAAACACCTCCACGTTTTCCCTATTCAAGTACAGTTACTCGCGTAGTGTAACTCGACCTAGGACGGTGACACAAAATAAAACGTTGCGCTTTTCTAAGCGTGTAAAATGGATAACTATATTGTATGGCGGAATAATACCATAGCAAGTGCTTGGAAGCACTTCGACTTCGGCGCAGTAATATCTTCACTCGTGAAAAATCCTCTCACCGGCCCCTGCTCCCTCTAGTGAAGATATTACTGCGCCGAAGTCGAAGTGCTTCCAAGCACTTGCTATGGTATTCCGCCATACAATATAGTTATCCATTTTACACGCAGAAAACCCGAAGTCTCTAGGTGGTCTGGTTGAGGAGTAGATAGAAGATCTTTACTCATGTTCACACATCTAAACCTGTGAACCCACAGACTGGAGTGTGAGTGTGTTTATATAGCATTCTAGTATCTTTGGTTCACTTCTTGAGTTATGCCAAAATCACTGAGCCGGTTGATGTGACATGCTCATCACATAAATAAAGCTGTAGACACAAGTATTATTTTGCATGATATGAAAGCATTTATTTGAATGGCTTTATAGTTGTCAAAGAAATAACGATCAGAGTTAATAACAGAAATCTGTTATACTCTTTTTATTTCATACCAATTCTACATTTAGACAAACATATCCAGGCCCAAAATGCTGCCGGTAATTTTTTAATGTTGGACCACTATGATTATTCCTTATCTGGCTCATCACAAGCCTCTGCTTCTGGAGGTGGACTTGCATCTGCTTTTAGAGGAGGACTTGCTTCTAAATGATCCCAACAGTCACCGTTAAACCGTGAGCTTTCTACATTATATTTGCTCTTCAGAAAGTCCTGTAATTCCTTCAGGGTCTTCACACTGATAGTTTTGACTTTCTTGTCTGTGTCATCTATGTTTTCAGCCCAGTGAGCTTGAGACACCCATTTTTTGCTCTCTTTGTTATAGCAGCAGAACGCTGTCCACATGTGTGAGGGAATGTTGACTCTGTTGTTCAAAATATTTGGTGGTGTGCTCGGCACAGCTCCTGTCAACACATAGGCCAAGACATTCCCAGGGTTTTTTTCATCACTGCAATGAGAATTCATGGTCTCTCTAACTGTTAGCTCCATGCGGCTCCAGCTGCCACCGTTAAAGGTTATGTACTGTGGCACAGCATTGGTCAGTGTGAATGTAGATTCAGCAGTTTCTTGATCAGCTGCATGACAGCAGGGAAACAAGTGTCCACGATTCACATTCATTGTGTTGTTCAGATAGTCTCTGTTGTTAGCCTGTTCTGAATCTTTAAGCTACAGAACAGATAATTGACAAAGAAAAAAAGAGACAATAATGGATTATTTTCTAAAACGTAACTGAAAAAAAGAAAAGAAAAGAAATAGGAAATTGCAACCTCACCTGTTGCTCTGTCCTCCATTTAGCACTTTTAGGTCGTTTCCCTGCATGCCCAGTATATTTGTAAGCTGAGAATAAAGGGATCTTATTTGTTGTGTCGTAGAGAGTTGCAAATCTGTAATTGTTGTTATATCTTTGACAGATTATTTTGTACTGATTCTGATTCTGATTCTTTGAAACTGATTTCTCCAGAATGCCAGGAATCGTTGGAGGCTTTTCTTTAAAAAAAAACTGACTGCATGTTGTGAATGACTCTACAACATCAGTCTTGATGAACGGAAAGCCAAACACCAGCAGCATCGAGACGACAAACAGACGCATCTTCAGCTGTGAAGGTTATTCAGGATGTGAAGAACACGAAGGTTATTCAGGATGTGCAACCTCTAGAAAGAAACCCTCTGTTTTATAGACATGCTATATCCTTTATCTATCCTTTTTTTAATCTGTGGATCCCCTAAGACTGTGTGTCCAGTTCATAAGTTCAACTGTTAGGCAAGTACAGGCCTGTCAGGATCTTTTTAATCAACCACAGAAACTGATACATTTACATTAACATTCATTCATTTAAATACAGTCATTGATGTCTATGTGTAAGGCCAGGACACTAAAAATTCACTCTTATCTCATGGAAATATAACTCTTAGTATATGACTGGAGTTCAGTCAAATGAAGAGTAGAACGTGCCTTTGCTGTTGAGGGTCATAAAACTTAAAAAAAAGTTTACTAGTTCACATTAGGTCTGAAAATGAAATGTACATAAAACTCACAGTTTTTCTATTGCTTTTAATGTCCCTTGATGATTCAATTGTATTTGCTTTCAGTTGGTTATTTTTATTAAAAAAAATATGTAGGGCCTACATTGTCCCTTGTTTTATTTGGTTTTTATTTTTCTATTTCCTTTTCTGATGGTTGAACTTGTAAATTTATTTTTCTACTTATTTTGCCTTTCAGATATTTTATTCTAATGTTGTAAAGCACATTGGTCAGCTGTTGATGTTTTAATTTTGCTATATAAATAAAATAATTTTAATCTTTAACTTGTGTTCTGTAAGCTTTATGGACATAATATTTTATCAGAAAGAGCTTTATTTCCAGGTATGTTTACACATACGAGGAATTTGTTTTGGTGACAGACAGAAGCTTCCACAGCACAAACAGAATGACAGTGACAAGACAGATAATACAAATAATAAAAATAGAATAAGTAAATAGGAAATAACAATATACAAAAATGCAAGGAAATGTAATAATAAAAAAAAGTATGGTATGTAAAAAAAAAAAAAAAATAGTTATACCACCCCTTCCCCATTACTCCTCAAACCCCAAGCCCATGTAATTTTTAGCACTTTATTTTAAAAAGGTAAAAATAAAATAAAACAACTATTACAGGTCAGAAGCCAAATTGGATCGGAACATTCCGAATATTTATCCAGTTCCATCTGGTTGAAGATCCGAGTCATCACGCCAGTATGGAGACGGGTTTGTTGAGGATCAGTGCTGATGGCTGTCGTGTCGATGAGGCCTTCACAGGGGAGAGTCTAGTTGACACAATCTCTGCTGACACTTCAGGGATGTGTTGTGGACAGGTCCAGGCACAGGTCCTCCATCTGATCTGGATACGGCCCGGATCCGGTTGATTACAGTAAACCTCGGAATAAACAGAAAGACTAATATTAGCGTAGATGCAATTCTTCTTATGATGAAACAAGAACATCGGGTGTTATAGGAAGTGTTCCTGGTTCCGGCTGACCTAGTTTATGCAGCCTAACAATCGTTTAACTGATTTGAATAATAGAAATGGGTAACACTTTAAAATACGGATCCTTCGTTAATGAATAACTACACAGGAACAAATGAGTAACACAATATTAACAATCTAGTAACTACAATTAACTAACAAGTAACTCTGATTAACGAATTAGTAAGTAATAGCACACAGATTTAAGTGGTAGTTCACTATTAACTAATCAATAACTACTATTTTTTAATACTTCACAGAGAACTACTGAATTTTTTTACAGATTTAAGTGGTAGTTCACTATTAACTAATCAATAACTACTATTTTTTAATACTTCACAGAGAACTACTGAATTTTTTACAGATTTAAGTGGTAGTTCACTAATAACTAATCAATAACTACTATTTTTCAATACTTCCCAGAGAAATAATGAAAAAAATTCACAATTCATGCAAAACTAATTAATAACTAATGCAGGACAAATTACTAGCACTAGATTAACATTACTGCTAGATACTGTACACTAATTATAAATATGTAATAGCGTAGCAGACTTATGATTTGGGAAAGCTGTCAATAATTAGCCTATGCACTGCTGTCTTTTAGAGAACTATTCATAAACTAAATAATTTTTAAGAATTGTTTTTATAAATGCACTTGTCTGGAACACTTACCTGTGGCCGATTTTCCGGCATTCCTCTGGACTGGCTTTGAATAACTAGACTCATCATGGTGAGTACTGGAACATACTGAGTCATCAGCCATCCAAATACCAGTTATTTTATTATAGCTTGAGTCATTTGAGACACTTGAGTCATTACTAGTTACAGTAGTTAACATGATCTTCACTTTAGAATACGGATCCAAATAATTAGTAGTTCCTATAGGGGTATGTAGTAACACTTGAGTCATTACTAGTTAGTTAACATGATCTTCACTTTAGAATACGGATCCAAATAATTTGTAAGTCCTATAAAAGTATGCATTAACACTTGAGTCATTACTAGTTATCATGATTCCATGCTGTAGTTACTAATGAAGAGCCATCCCGAAAGGGTAGAATCATCTAATCATTCACAGGATATATATACACACACATATTTATAGATATATATATATATATATATATATATATATATATATATATATATATACATATGAACAAAGAGACATACATAAAAACAATTTTGAGAGGTAGGTTAAATAATAAAATAACTGGTATTTGGATGGCTGATGACTCAGTATGTTCCAGTACTCACCATGATGAGTCTAGTTATTCAAAGCCAGTCCAGTGGAATGCCGGAAAATCGGCCACAGGGTAAGTGTTCCAGACAAGTGCATTTATAAAAACAATTCTTAAAAATTATTTAATTTATGAATAGTTCTCTAAAAGACAGCAGTGCATAGGCTAATTATTGACAGCTTTCCCAAATCATAAGTCTGCTACGCTACTACATATTGATAATTAGTGTACAGTATCTAGCAGTAATGTTAATCTAGTGCTAGTAATTTTTCCTGCATTAGTTATTAAGTTTTGCATGAATTGTGAATTTTTTTCATTATTTCTCTGGGAAGTATTACAAAATTGTAGTTATTGATTAGTTATTAGTGAACTACCACTTAAATCTGTAAAAAATTCAGTAGTTCTCTGGGAAGTATTAAAAAATAGTAGTTATTGATTAGTTAATAGTGAACTACCACTTAAATCTGTGTGCTATTACTTACTAATTCGTTAATCAGAGTAACTTGTTAGTTAACTGTAGTTACTAGATTGTTAATATTGTGTTACTCATTTGTTCCTGTGTAGTTATTCATTAACGAAGGATCCGTATTTTAAAGTGTTACCTAGAAAGGTATAATGTTCTGTGTATACCAGGTTAAAGAGATGTGTTAAGTCTATATTTAAACTGACAGAGTGTGTCTGCTTCTCGAACAATGTTAGGAAGACTGTTCCAGAGTTTAGGTGCGAAATAGGAGAAGGATCTACCGCCAGCAGTCGATTTTGATAGGTATTATCAACTGGCCGGAATTAGTGTGTTAAGAGCTCGTTCAAGCACTGCGGAGCTAAACCATTTAGTGCTTTGTAAGTAACCAGCAAGATTTAAAAATGTATACAATGTTTAATAGGGAGCCAATGCAGTGTTGACAGAACCGGGCTAATATGCTCATACTTCCTGGTTCTGGTAAGAACTCGAGCTGCTGCATTTTGGACCATCTGTAGTTTTTTTATTAAGCGTGCAGGGCAACCTAGTAGAGCATTACAATAATCTAGCCTTCTCTGGGGGTGGGGGTGTCAGAATATTTTAAACTTACGCGTGAAAGGGTTAAAGAAAAGATCGAAAATAAATATTTGTGTGTGCTGTAAAGTGGTTAGAAAAAAATTAAATCGGAATTGGCTAAAATCGGTATCATCAGGTCAAACTCAATGAAAAATTGGAAATCGGAATCGGCCTAGAAAATTGTAATCGGTGCATCTCTAAATAAAACAGCACAAAATATTCTCAAAATTATGCTACTTTCCTTTCCTGTTAAAAGACAAATGTCAAAAATTTGAAAAAGAGAGAGAACGTATTTTTACACAAGTAAAATACTTTTTTTTTCTTATTATTTTTGGGCAAACATGAATTGACTGGGGGGGCTTTTGAGGTATAGTGTTTTGATATGGCCCTGCCTTAAGGTCATGAACGTATGGACTAACTGTTCTGCATTTGTCATTGAGAGCATGTCGTAATTTAGATATATTTTTAAGATGAAAAATGCGGTTTTACTGGCTTTCAAATGAAAGATTGGTATCAAAGAGCACACCTAGGTTCCTAACCGATGAAGAGGACTTGACAGAGCAGCCATCGAGTGTTAGACACTTCTCGGTTACTTGCAGAGTTTTTTTGTCCAGTAATTAATAACTCAGTTTTTTTCCGAATGAAGTAGTAGGAAATTAATAGTCATCTAATTATATCAGCTAAGCATTCCGCTAATTTTGTGAATTGGTCAATTTTTCTCCTGTGGAGTTATTTCTGTTGAGTTTTTCACAAAATATTGAGTTTTCTGTTGAATTCATCTAATTTACGTTGTATTTAAAAAAGGTTAGGAGATGCATGAAATGCTCAGAGGAAACAGAGTTCTTAATTTTTTCCTTCCACGAACTCTGGGGAGTTACAGATGAAGGAATTTCTATTTTATTTTAGTGATTGTGGTGATCATCATTAGTAGATTTACTCTTAAAACCAATCAGAGTGAATTCAATGATGTTGTGATGTGTTATTTTATTGAATGTGTGTTGTTAATGCCAATATATACTGTGTAAATAAATAATTAGATGTGGAATTGCGTCATTCAATTACTTTACTAAGTGATTTCTGCTTATTTAAACGAACAAAATATCCCGTTCTCATCTCAGGGCGTCATAAAAGGCCGTTTTGTCATGTCCTTCTGCGTTTTCTGCCCACGCATATAGCACTTGCGTATTCACCTTATTTTCGAACTTATTTTTTTTTTTGTGCGGCACTTCCGTTTCCTCGCTTCTCTGGGCTAACTAACGATATCGAATGCGAAGGATTATGCAGAGTTGACAGAAAAATGTTACACATGCCTTAGCAGATGAATACAACAAAGAACTAAAGCCCTGCCTCACCCAGGTCGGGTACCGGACCTAGTTGAAAACCATAGATATCATATATAAACGCTAGATGTCTTATGGCGCAGTCACTCTGACGTTTATAACAAACCAAACCGTTTGAAAATCGGTAGAAAAATGAGCAAGTTATGGTTATTTAAAAGTACATGCACCATTGAAGTAGTGAGCGAGTACACTGTGGCAAGATGGCCGCCACGTGCGGACGTCGACCTCCATTGGCCAGCAGTGCGCACGAGACATCTAGCCTTTATATATGATATCTATGGTTGAAAACACTCATGCATCTAGCTGGCAGATTGCCAAAACTTCGCCGGCGCCTTCAGCACCGCCCTAAACACGGTCGAGCCAACGCTGGACTAATGGAGATAGGCTATTTTGTCATGTAAAATGTAATGCCATCATAATGCAACCAAAGCACATGATAGCAATAAGTAGATGGCTATAAATAATTATAAATCATACAAAATAAATGCCATGATGACTAGATTTTATACAGGGGTACTCTAATGATTTTGTTTCTCCTTGTAGCCCAGCCACTTTTCTGGTATCGGCCGTCAATACTCACGTTTTCTTTGCTGCTATATTTATGTTTAACATTAAGTATAGGCCTTCCACAACTCTCATATGTCGAATATATCACCAATGAGGCGTATCATGTCACCTAGCAGCAGCAACGTTTCTGGTGTGCAAAGACATAGAAAACGCCATGCAACAGAAACGCCACGCAGCCAGTGTGTCGCCGGTCGTAGGGCGCCTGATTATTAAAATGTCAATGATTTCGATGATTAAAACACTCCTGCTCCAAGTAAATCTTTCTTTTGTGCCAGTTATTATGACAACCTCTAACTGCACAAACAATCCCGGTCTTCCTCGAAGCCATAACGATGAGTTAGTTGTTACGAACAACGCTCGCCATTGACCGGAAGTGCCTGACCGGAAGTCTCGCACAAAATACCGTCAACTGGCTGCGTCCGTATTTCCGTTAAAAATAAGGTGAATAGATGACACGCACATGGCTTTCAACCAACTTCAATGTAAAACCATCCACGATGTAATTACACGCTCAGGGCTTCGCCAGTCGTCAATTCACCTCAACACTGACCGACTGCACAGACTAAATACGTTTTCAGCATCGACTTATGTTTGCTCTATGATTAGGATTGCCTACACCTAATATAGGAGGTCATTGTTTTCCATTATTTATCTTTCAAGAGGAGTCTATTTGCCATTTTCAACACCCTTATCGTCTGTGAGAGACGCTCGCGGCTTAACCACCTCCAATGCAACCCACCCGCATTTTACAGGACTTTGCTAGCCAATCCAAGTGCGTGATATCAGACGCTTTCAGCAACCGTAGCGTGCGTAGGCTACAATTTCGTTTAGTTTTAAATTAGCCTGTGGTAGCCTACTCAATTTAAATGTGAATGTGTGCTAGGTATCCTAACTAAAAACACGACAATATAGGTTCCATCATCCCTTAATTGCCCGCAGGAGTATATTGGCCGAATTTAACACACAACCTTTATCGTGTGTGAGAGACGCTCATGGCTTTCAACCATCAATGCAACCCACGGGCATTTTACAGGACGCAGTTGGACTCGTCACATATGGACGCTTGGCCAGGACCCCTTGGCGTCACTTTTTAACGCACTGGGTATACCTTTGGCGTCATTTTTCAACGTGCAGGGTAGTTCGATTGACTTCTATAGAACTCTGAACCGGAGCCTGCAGCGTTGAAATTTGGTGTCTTGGGTAACACCGCAACCCGTCTGCTGTGTATGGGTCGAGGCTACAATAAATAAAAATAAAAAGGAATAGACTACAATAAATGATCTATGCCAGGGCTAGTCAAATGGCGGCCCCCAGATGATATTTATCTGGCCCTCCAACTGGTTTTTGATGTTTAAAAACCCTCGCAATCTGATATCAAAGTGCCCTCTGCGCAAAGGTTTAGCGCGTTCCTAGGCAACCGCATTCAGCGGTGAGTTTAACAACGCACATGGTGTGCAACCGCATTCAGCGGTGAGTTTAACAACCAAAACCAAAAAAAACTAAAACGTTTGTTTAACCAAAACAACGCTCAACTGCAGGTAAAACTGAGTTTAACAACACTCCACGTCGTGCAAGTAAGCAGTTTAAGGGCCTATATTCACATATCGCGTCTTTTGCGCGCGCAAGTTCGTTATTTCAAAGGTATGCGCGCTCATAATGGAAGCGACGCGGTCGCGGTGCGACGCGCTCGTTTTTTCCAAGCGCGTCCGCGCCGCATCGAGATAAAAACATCTAAACTTTTCAGAATGCCGCAAGCGCACCGCAGGTCACGTGACAAGAACCAAGCTTAGCAACGACAGACGCCTCCGGAGCGCAACCACCCGAGCGCTTTGGAAAAAGGAGAACGTGGCGCGCCTAGCGTTTTCTATGCGTTTTTAGGCGCGATATGTGAACGCCGCCTAACCGTTCTTGTCATATACTGGTACATGGTACACTGCTTTAACTAGAGCATGCTGGGTAACGTATTTTTATCGGAGGTTTGTTGATGTTAATAAATATATATGGTGCGTTCAAGTCCTCTTGGGAAGTTTGTACGTACGAGGTGGGAAGTCGTGCTTATAACAGCATGTGCGTTCAAGTCACTTTCGTCGGAGCAAAATGGCAGAGTACTTTCTCTTAATTAATTACACAAAAATACAGTAAGGTTCTTAAACTCTTGTTCTAGAAAATGAAGAACAAAGAAATGTGCATCAGGTGTACTTTGTATTTTTATGTTTTTAATTCATTTATGAAGCCACTGCCAACACATCGTTACATGTTGCATTGTTATATTATCATATTCTGTGTTGGCGATTAGCTTACTGAGCTGTTAATAGAACAGCCTGACAATCACAGCTAAATACCTTTACGTATTGTGCATTCCGCCATGTTAATCACCCAACTCGTAAAGATCGGAGCTTAGAGAAAATCCCGAGCTCCCCACTGGTATTTACGACATTGTGGTGGCGTTCAAGTGAGTTCAACTCGTAAATACGATCTATACATGGATTTCTCGGCGACGTCATCACTGCTTGCGCACGCAACCAAGAGGCAAAAGACCTGCGGTCTTCGTACATGAGTAAAGGGTTTAGGCTAGTAACAAAGTGGTGGTGTTGTTGCTAAGTCAAAATGCCAAGGAGTTGTTGCGTAATTTATTTACATGCAGGCCTATCTGTTGTGTTTTATCTGCTCATTTAAATTATACGTGTTGTAACTTGTAAGTAACTCCAAATCTAGGCGAATGGAAGAGTGGGACAGAAGGAGAAAGTTGTATGTTATATTCTATATTCATAATTTGACGAGCTGCACATGACCGACCACATAGCGTAGTTGTATGCATCAAGGGATTTGTACGCTCTAATCATTTCTCTTGTACACACTTGGTGTCTGAATAAGATAATTATATATATCAAGCCATACAATTGCTGGCCACTTCTTGTCATCCACAATCCAAAGATCGTCATGTATTGCGTAGGGATCCGGCAAGATCTCACCACCGCTGAGAGTACGTTTTTTTAATATAATCGCCACGGTCGGAGGTACTAATGGCTTCCCACATAATCCATCGTCAAATCTTTGATTTACAGTAAAGTAACGTTATATGTGTCATGAAATGTTGCATGTCGTAAAGTAATGTAAACAAGGTTAACTTATATGAAAGCAAATTCGGGCTAAAATAGATGCTGCACTGCTAACATTGGCTATTACATTACTAACTTAGTCTAACATGATAATTCATACATGCATCACAGTATGTCCGGATTTTGATTCGTAAACAGTTGGACGTTTTACATAATGTTATATTAATATGAGACACAAACAAACAGATCCAACTCTGAAATTGCAGTTTATTATTGAGTCAACAAGAAATTACAAACAATGCGAAATCTACGTTAATTACAATGTTCTTTTACAGAACTCGGCATAACAGCTAGCGGTTTTCTGCCTCCTGGATGCGCGCGCATCCGGTATTGTTTGTATACAAGAAACCCGTGTATACGAGATGACTTGAACGCACCACTAATCTGACTTGAATAACACACCGGTCCCCATCAACCTACCACCTTGATTCAAGAGTCAGTGCGCACAGCTGTCACAGCCAATGGGAGCATGATATTATATTGTCTTAGCCAATTGCTAGAGAGGAGGGCGGGTCTTGTGCAGGAACCAGTTCGCAGTTAGCTTCAGAGCTGCCAACTCTCACGCATTCACCGTGAGACACACTTAATTGACACTTTTCACACGCTCTCACGCCACACATCAATTTTCTCACGCACAGAAAAATCGCGAAGCAAAGAGGACACGGAGACCGACAGACTAGACAGAGCAGGTTACTTATGATATAAAAAAAATCTCAGCTCTCAGATTCTGTCACTTTTATTACGAAATTCAAACAATAAATACCGTTTTGGCGCTTGTAAATGTGACGCGACCACTGATATAGAATGACATTATATAGATCAGTGGACATGACAGATTCCTAGCGGCAGGTGAACCGATCATCTCTAGCTAGTAAATAAACACGAATGAACAATGTTGAAAGATACAATACAACTTACCGAAATGTATATTCCTCATACATAATATCGACCAATCAATCAAACAAATGAGTCAATAAAACAGCTGGAGAACAATTATGTCACATAACATTTACAGCAGGAAAGCCATTTGATGACCATAATATAGGCTATAGCACGGTAGTTGGCTAGAAAAAAAAGAGCTATATAGAGTATTTTGCTAAATATATGTACTATATTACATATTTATTATATTTTTACTTATATCATTAAATAAAGTTGTTATTATAATAAAAAAAACGCATTATATATATCTCTCTGTATGTTTACAGCATTAGGTGAGTTGTTTTTTTCTTACGAAAAATGAATGCCTATCTTGTGTAGCCTACCTAATATTTATTTAAATGAGTCAATATTAAATCAAATCACAATAATTGAATTGAATACCAGAAATTGTACCATGTAGCCACTAAGCCTAATAAAATTTAGTTTAGTTACTAAAATGTTTTGACAATCAATACACTTATTGTGATGCAATACATTTTTTTACATCCCTCCCTCAATCCCCCCAAGACTTGACAATTCTTTCACGTGCCCCTTCAAAAATCCACTTGTCCTGGACAAGCGTAAATGCCATCCACATGTAGGAGGGAATGTTCACTTTCTCATTTAGTTTATTTTTTCCAGGTATAGCTCCGGTCAGCACATGTGCTAACTTTATTATTATTGTCATAGCAATGTTTATTCATGATGTATTTAGTTTCATTTTCAAGATAATAAATTGATAGACTAGATGTCAAATCGGCACTGAATATACAGATGTATACTAAAACTGCAGAATCAATGGTTAAAGGAAAAGAGGTGTAGCACTTACAGAAGAAAAGTAAATGATAGATTACTGTAATGTGTGTAAATTCATCACGATAACTGACGACATACTGTACAGTAACGCTCTAACACAACACATGTGATACATGACATGTTCTCTGAAACATAAAAAACAAGCTATGGAAATCATCACCTGAGGCTCAACCATCCATGAACTCCTTGGTCTTCTGAAATTTCCTCTCCCAGTATATTTGTAAGCTGAGAAAACAGGGATCCTATTTGTTGTATAGAGAGTTGCGAACATATATCCTGAACCTACATTTTCTTTTGTATTACTATGTTCTTGTTGTATTTGTATTTGTATATGTGCACTGGAAGCTTCAGTACCAAGAAAAATTCCTTGTGGGTGCAAGCACACTTGGCAATAAAGCTCTTTCTGATTCTGATTCTGATTCAGAAGATGATTCACGTGTCATGTTCAACAGTCAGATAACGCTACCAGGGCTATATCATTTTGCAGGATTTAAAAGCATTTGTGTGGTTTTGTGTTACACAGTGGTCAAAGAAATAACCGGGGCAGAGATGATAAGAGAAATATGTTTCTGTTATTCTCTCATACTATCTTCACATTTAGACAAGCTCAACTGTTAATGACTTTAAGGATCATTTAGCTGAATAACCAGGTCCAAAATGATGCTGGAAATTATTTGATTAAGAACCACCATGATTCTTGCTCATTGTCTTTATTATGTGTCCAGAGGCTGACCTATGGCAAAGTCCCTTTCAAGGAAAGTCTGTTCACTCGGATGCCATATTTTCAATGCCTCCAGGCAGCTATTTCGGCCATACAAGACCAAGTCCTGTCTTTTGAATGGGGGGATCCTGGAATCTCAAAAACTGCTTGCCGAACTCACAATTAAATAATATATATCAAATCAGCATAAAAAAAAGTGTATCTTTTCAGGCTAGACCAGCCAATGTGCAATCAGGTTTCTATGGAAGCCGGAGCTTGTAACAACAGCTGAAGTGACCATGACTTTAGAAGACGGGACTATTCTGCCAAATTGCGCATTGCAGTTTCTCCCATTCATAAGTAATAGGAGTGAACCGTATTTCCATATCTATAGTCTTTGCCTAAGGTCACTGAGCAATCCATTATGTTCAAGTGAAAAGTGTTTAATTTACGAACATGTAAATCGTTCATTTAACTTCAGTCATTGATGTCAGTGTGTGCACATGACCAGTCCAATACAAATTCACTCCCTCATATTTGCTTATGAAAAATGTAAATGACTGGAGGTCAGTTATGTTCTGTTAGCTTTATGGAAATGAACAAACTTTGTGGACTGCACATGAGATCTTATTGTAAAACGATCGCCGTTATGAATATATCACTCAGGTGAGACTACCCTGCTGACAGATATTGAAGCTCTGAGACTGGCAAGAGCAGCTAACAAATCATTAGTATAGGCCTACTCATCTAGCTGGATCTGTCTACTGCACTTAATCTCCAGATCCTCCTGTCAACCCTCAAGACGACCGGCATCTCAGGAACCTCAATCCAGTGGTTCAAGTCTTGTCTCTCAGGTAGGACCTTCAGAGTTGTAGGGTTGCCAAGCCCATGGGTAACCCACTCAATAAACACAAACTTTTTCTCCCTGTTCCATGGGAGCTTAGCCAAATAGTAACAAAATGAAATCCATCACATCATATAAATGAGCTAAAATGGCCACTCTGCCTTCATATAGTCTTTAAAGAGACTAAATTAAATGAATAGGCATTTGAAATCTAACAAAGAAAAAAGATACCGGTAAACAGCGAATGTGCATTTCATCAGCTCTGAGCCAAAAAACTTTTTCATATTCAAATGTATTGACATGAGAACAAGCAGAGATTTGACCATGCGCTCAGCATGTGCTTGCAGTTCAATGGATGTTAACAACAACATATTTCCTCATTGGCTTTCACCATTGCTGTATATACAATGCATGTGCCAGTACAGCTTTGACTGCAGGGCCAAATCAAAAGAATCGCCTTTTGCAGAAACGAACACTTTGACAACTAAAGCCACGTTTTCACTGGAGGAACTTTCCACAGGAAGCAGAAACTTTGGGGTGGTACTCAGGGTTTTTACACCGCAGGAACCAGGGTCTAAATGAAGTTGCGGGTAAATAATTCCCCCTCTGAAAGTCCCTGCTGGCGAAGTAGTACTTTTTCAAAGTTCAGGAACTTTCAGGGATGGGACTTGAGCGCTGAACATGTTGATTGGTTGAGTTCACGCTGCATTTTGAATGGTTGACTCCACGCAGCATTTTATTTTAACGGGCATGTATTGACCAGGGGGGCAGGGTTTTCTATTATTTTGAAGGTACCCCCGGGCGCCGCCATTGGCTAGCGGACCCCCACCTGCTGTTAGCATCCCATTGACTCCCATTCATTTTGGCGTCACTTTGACAGCGAATAACTTCACATCTGAGGCGTTTAAAGACTCCATTTGTCCATTATTTATTTCTAAAGAAACACGAAAATGTATAAAAGGCTTCATTACCTTGTAGCTTCCGTTATGGCCCCGTAGAAGCAATTTTTGTAAAAATAGGCTAACGATTGCGTCATAACCACGCGACTCTCTGTCGCACAGTAGAGAGATTACCGTATGGACAGGAGGAGAAGCTCGCGGGCAATCGGGGGGACGTGGAGGCAAAGGGACAAAATAATTAATCAGAATACATAGCAAACGTTTCTCCTGCTCCTAGCTTATGGACAGCTCCTACTCACACTCTCCGTCTCTGCGAGTTTCGGAAGGGAATGATTCAGATTTCTCTTTGCAGAGCTACTACAAGACAGACGGGTTGCTCACGTCACATCTACGTCGTCAAGCTCAGTTTGAGTCTGCGCAGTACGCTGGACCCCCAGGAAGTAAGAGTTTCTAATTGACTTCACTTTGTCTCCGTTGAATCCAATGGGGTCGCTGTGTCCATTTCTTTTACTGTCTATGGTATTGACGAGGCTCACTCACCGAGTACTGTTATCAGAATGCTTTTATTCTGTTCAATAACACAGTGTTGAACTTGGCTAACTGCCGCTTTATACTTCCATCTAGTGGCCCAGTTAGCATGGAACACATATCAATACATCTTCCCTTCTTTTTTCTTTTTTTTCTTCTTTTTTTTAACTTCATACACAAACAATATTTGATCCTCCTTCAAAATAATGCAAATAACTCTTTATATTCCATCATTTACAATTCGTAGTTGTCTTCACTTAAATGTGAAACTTTAACAAAATTCTTCCCATATAATCTCTGCTTACCCTGGTTTAAAAAAAAGATCTGTTATCTGAATACATCTTCACATTTCTTCTATCAGCCTTTGTGGTCTTTTAATTAGTATTTTTGGACTTTCTGTCTGAGTCTCAACGTCTTTCTCTTTATCAGTCTCTGATAACTTGCCTTGCAGTTTTGATTGTTCACATTGCTTTGAGATTTCCAGGTCATGTGCACTGTAAAAAAATTATTGTCAAATTAACAGTAACTTACTGGCAACAATTATCCAGTAGTTGCTGTATTTCATTCAACAGTAAAATTACTGTAACACTAAATACAGTACTGTTAAGCATACTGTAAAATTAAATACATTATTTTACTGTAATTTTTTCCCACGTTAAAACACAGTATTACACCGTTGATTTTTAATAATACTGTATAGTATTATACAGTTATGAAATGTTATTTTATTACTTTTATAGTGCTACTGTGTTACCTGTAGAATATGTAGAAAATCTGTAGGAATATTATTTTAACTGTTAATGGGAAATAGAAAAAAGAACAATTGAAGCTTTAACTGCACAACAAGGTTTATTGTGTATTTTTAAACAATACATTAGTAATAATAATGTAATATAATACAACAATAAAAATCTGTTTTAAAAGAAGACTAATGAACAATATATATTTAATAATTAAGATCAGTGAACAATTCATGTATTTCAATTCATGCAAAAATTATCCTGAACAGGTAAAAAAGAAACTTTGAAAGAAAGCAAGACAGGTGAGGATGAAGGCCAGGTGAGGAGGGTAGTGATGGTGTCAAGTGGTAGAAGAGCGACAACACTTCTGATAATCCTGCAAGGAATGATAAGCACAAATCAATCAGAGGCAAAACATACAACTAATAATCAAAAAAACATAACTCACATTATCAACACCTTTTTAGGAGATTTTTTTTTCCAATGGTATCCACCTTATTTTTCACGGAAGAGTGGGCACGGCCATTTATAAATGAAATGTGTCTGCGCTTGAAATGCGCTTGATTGGGGCTAACAGTAGCTGCTGATCATTTCTCTTCTGTTCGATTCTCGATTTTGAATCAAATTTCATTTAGATATATGCACAGATTTGATTTTAGATTTGATCATAGATTTTAAATCTATTCTATGCATATATCAAAATGAAATTTGATTCAAAAGAGAATTCCCAATTTCAAAAGTACCGCCTCTTTTGAATCAAATCGTGACCCAAAGAATCGATTTGAATCGAATCGTTGAATCAAAAAGATTCCCACCCCTATTACATTTCATTATATTTTAACTTTACCTGTTGTCTTCATTATTTAATGTATGTTTGAGAACATTTAAAACTTAAAATAAATAAATATTTGACATTGATTGTGATAATGATCAACACTGACTGATATGAAAAATTTTATCAAGATGATTTGACCATATCACTTAACCTTATTTTTTACCATTTCATGTTTTAATTAAAATACTAATTATTTGACTTATACAAGGCATATTTGTTAAATGGAAACTGTGAAGGGAACATTAATTACATTATAAAACAGACTATCAGTTTGAAAAATGTATGGTTTAAGTCATTTCCACCCTTTTTGGATTTTTCTAAATACAGATTCAGACACAAATCATTTCTACAGATATGGGCTCCACTGCACATCCCTAATATTACTCTTATAATGATTTTGCCAATCATATTCTGCAAAGTCCCTGATGTAAGATGCAACGTGTGCATTCCAGGCCATGGTCTTCCTCCGAACAACCTTCCCACTCTTTCTGCTCACCTGGAACTGTGATGTTCATTTCGAATTTTCAGGATTTATCCTGACAAGAAACCTGTAAACACAAAAAAATATATTTTCCAACTGAATCAAGAGTGATCACAATATGTAGCATCATCTGTAATAAGTCACATCACAATAGGGGATAAGCCATAGACTGTAAAGGGATAAGCTCTAAACCATCACTTGTGCAAAATAAAAAGCCATTGGTGTTACTAATAGAAGTCAATATGTAACAAAAGTGTATGAATGAACATAGACTGAGATAACTGCACTGTAAAAAAAAGTGTAATTTTACAGGTAATTGTCTGTATTTTTTTACAGAATTTTACCGTTTTGTCATTATACAGCAAATATCTGTAAAATAAAAGGCATTTGCTGTAATTTAAAGGTCCATTGTTAAATTTACAGGTAATTGCTTGTATTTTGGTTTTACAGCAATTTTACGTTTTTTAAAAGGAACTTGTCTGTATTTTTACAGAGTTATGTGTAATTTTACAGAAATTATTAAGTAATATTTTACAGATTTTTTCTGTGAAATTAGAAAACAAAGAAAAGAAGGTATAACTGCGGAAATCAGCATCTATTCAATTTGTTTTCCTTACAGATTATTAAGCATATGGGGGTTAAAGTGAGTTTTTTTTAAGGTTAAATAAAAGTATTTGTACCATAGACTGTGATTTGTACATACAGTACCCTACATAGGCTACAGTAGGCCTGAATTATTTTTTATTTCACATTTTATTTTATAGGCTACTCATTTTGATCATTGTTATTCTCAGTATAATAATCTAGTATAGTACAGTATAATAATAAACAGTCTTATTCTCCCATAATTTCATGTATATTTTATAAATATTTTTCCAAATCTCCGTTGCTTCACATTCAGGGCTTTGTGTGTGTGTGTGTGTGTGTGTGTGTGTGTGTGTGTGTGTGTGTGTGTGTGTTTGAGTGCGCGCGCGCGATGACGCAGATTCAAATTCATTTCCGCTGTTTACTCCCGCCCACAACGGTTAACGTTAGCTGATCAGTCGAGTTTGGGCAAGCGGGAGATTTGAGCTGTGTCTGAAATCGCTCCCTATCCACTATACAGTGCACTATTTAGGGTGTCGGCCATTTTGTAGTGGTGTCCGAATTCTGAGTGAACGACATCATTCCCTACATTCGTTCACTACTTTTACCCACAATCCTCCCTGAATTCGAGTGTACATCCTATGTACACTTGCTGAGACACTATTTCCCACAATCCAACACGATAAGGCGATAGAGCGCGAATGAAAAATAAACAAATATGTCACCATGGCAACGGCGCACGCGAGATAGAAAACAATCATTTATAAGACCAGACGCCTGGTTATTTATTTATATATATACCGTTATATCTATATTTGAATGAACGAATGTGTTGTGTAGTGTTTTGTTCTCTTTTATTTTCACATATAAAAAGTAAATAAATATGATAAGCAAGTGTTTTTATTATCTTTTTTTTATCAAATAACGCAATAAACGTGAAAAATACATACATACAATTGTTACATACAATTCATACAGCCAAAAAAGGAAATATTAAAGATGGGTAGGTAATGTTTATGACGAAATTGTCCGAGCTCTCTGGCGCGTGATAATTATGTCAGCGTCCGAATTCGCACACTCATTTTCGTTCACTCTTCGCTGATGTAGTGCACTCAACTGCCATTCAC
The DNA here is from genome assembly GCA_021464565.1 of Rutilus rutilus. NCBI lineage: Eukaryota > Metazoa > Chordata > Actinopteri > Cypriniformes > Leuciscidae > Rutilus > Rutilus rutilus. The sequence goes on from JAJAQA010000013.1 coordinate 7,406,933, forward strand.
TATGTAGGGGTTAGTGAATGAGTGAACGAGTGAGCGGTTTCAGACACAGCCGAGAATTCAGTCTACTATCGTGAAGTGGATTGTGAGATCAACAGTGGTTCAAAGCAATCGAATAGGCTTGTTGCATAAATAGAACGTTCGATATTTCCGGGTTGTCACGGTAGGCCGCACGACTTCCGGTTACGTCGATGTTATCCCCTGTCAGAGCGAGAGAGTCAGAGAGAGCGCGATAGTTTAGTTAGACAGCAATTATGAGTTTCTTAAGAGTAAAAGAAAAACGAATTCAATTTCAGCGTCAATCCAGACGATCGTCTTTACACTGTTGTGTGCCGATGTGTGGAAATTCGTCGAAATACAATGGAACGATTAGTTTTCATCGCTTCCCTGTGGATCTTGAGGTGAGATCAAAGTGGCTAGTCAAGATCCGCAGGGATAGCTTCACTCCAACTGAATGCACTCGTGTCTGCAGTTGTCATTTCCTTTTTGAGGATTTTGTAACGACGACTGGGGGGGAGAAACGACTGAAGAAAGGCAGTGTCCCTTGTTTGTTTGCCTGGAATGAGTTCAGCGTACCGGCACCTCGGCTTAATGTCTGGCAACGTCGGCCAAGGCCTCCTTCCCCTGACCTACCGATGGAGTCTGACAACGAGGTGGTCACAGAAAAGGAAGTAGTACATCGTGATGATCACGCCTACTGTGTCACCCCCACTACTGCACTTGTCACACATCAGCTGGCAGATGAAAACGAAGCCCTGAGGAGGAAGGTAGAGGAGCTACAACAAGAAGTCCAATCACTGGAACTACTGTCTCGGTTTGGACTCCAACACCTCCAAGGATCCGATGAGGATATTCGTTTTTACACAAGGTTGGTCCATGCAATTATGCAATTGTATGTAGTAGCAGAGCCCGTCTACGGAGAGCCTGTCCACTCCCTATTAAGCCCTATTGTACCGAATTTTGGTTGTAGTACCACCAGAGTTCCACTGGGGGCGCTCGCCATGAGTGCAGAATGAATGGGAGTCAATGGGGCTATACGGCTAAATTTGTCTCTTTCACCCGATTGCCGTTGAGAAATCTCAGATGTGATTGTAGATTTTGCAAGTTCAACATGGGTTTTAGGTCGAAAGTTGAATGAACGAGTACTTATGTCGTTTTGATTTCTTACAGGTTGAGTTGTTGTTGCCCATAACACGCTAGCATTCTGCTAATGACGTCAGCATTCTGACGTCATTGACATTTTGAAAGACTTTTTTAAAGCAAATAAGTGACTCTAAAAAATCTAACACCCAGCAATGTGTAATTTCTTTGCATCTCCTTTCGAATACAACATTCAAATTACTAGATAAAAAATTATATCCTGAGAAAAGTGGATTTTGAGGGGTATACCACCATTGACCTCCATTCATTCTGCACTCGTCCTGTGAGCGCCCTCATATGGAATCGGAGTGGAACTGCAACCAGTTCAGAAGCCGGAAGTGTAGTGAGAGTGAAACTTCTCGCCATATTAGACATTCTCTGGTAGTAGCCTAACTCTGTGTGTCTGGGTTGCAGTGGGGGTTATAGTACTGAAAATCTATACTCAAGTTAAAGTACAATTACTCCCTTAAAAATGTACTCGAGTAAAAGTAAAATTTCCTTTTTGAGAAACTTAAGTAAAATTTGAAAAAGTATGTTGTTCCATTTTTACAAATATTTTTATGATGTGCTGGAAAGTGTAAAATAGTTACGGTTTAAAACAGCAGGAATATGAGAGTACACGTTCCTTGAAAAACTACTTTTTTACTCATGTGGAGTACAAGTAGACTGAAAAAATGATTAATTGAATTTACTAAAAAAATGTATGGTAAGTGGTTGCACACAATTGATTTTAGCTACATTTAAACAAATTTATTAAGTTTAACTTATTTTAGTTCAACTTAATGCATTTGTTTAAATGTAGCTTAAATCAATTGTGGGCAACCACTTACCATACATTTTTTTTAGTAAATTCAATTAATCATTTTTTTCAGTGTAGTTCCGTTACTACCCACCCTTGCTGGGTTGTGAAGGCTGTCTCCAGGGGCGCAAATTGCTCTTAGTCCCCCTTGTTTAAAGCAACACTAGCCCAAGCCTCACATACAGCTCCATACACGTAGCATAGTTCTGTCAACAAAAGCCAGAAGTCAATAACATGTCAGTCATCATGTTGTATTATTATGAACATAAAGTTCTAAAGTGATTATAATTTCATTGCAGATTTACATCATACAAGCATTTCCAGGCCTTTTGGCAATTGGTGGAGCCTGCTGCAACAACTAAAATGATCACCAGTGTCCATGATGCCTCCAAAGAACCTAGCCTTCTGAGACCATCAGTAAGTTATGTTGTTAGTCTTAAAGGTGCTATAAGCGATCTCACACGTTTTTTAGGCCAAAACATTTTTTTCACATACCGCAAACATTTCCTCACTATCCGCTAGCTGCCTGTCCCCTGAACACACTGTAAAAAAACACAGTCTCTGCAGACAGCCCAGCCTCCACAAACTGCAGCAAAAACAAACGCCAACCGAGATCTGTTTGATAAAGAAATACCTCTGTCAGTGTGTGGGAGCATTGACCAGTTGTTCACCGTCGCTTGTCTCTTGGTGAATTACCAAAATGGACCACTGGTTAAGGCATGGGCAACACAGAAATGAATGGTCTAGAATTTTTATGAATCAGTTTACAATCAGTTCCAATTTCTTTGTTCAAGTTTTATTGTTCATTTTTACGAATCTATACAAAACTTGAACTGCTACTGTATATGTTGTATGTTTACAAACATCCACAAATGTAGTGATGTTATTAATTGTTCATTTTTAAAAATCTATACATATCTTTTTATATGCACTCACACACACTTGCTCATTTGTTATTGCTGTTCAGGTCATTCCATTTTGATGGTCATGTATTTTTACCCAATATGTAATTAGGCATGTGCCGGTATTCGGTAATGCGATAAATCGCGGTAATGAATATGCACGATATTGTTATCGCGGGCACTTCAAAATACCGCGAAAAATAATAATCCGAATTTAGATTTTTAGAAAGCGCATTATAGCTTATTTTCCATCAACCGCTTAAACAAATACTGCGTATATGCTGCGCGAAACACGTGCGCACTGCGCACTCTGATGTAAACAATCGCCACGTGTATAAGCATGCGGCCGGTGCGCACTTCTAGTCTAATGTAAACAGTCCTCACATGGAGAAGCAGCATGGTGGAAGGAGGCCGCCGCCGATCTATCCGGATCCATCCCGCTTCTAAAAGCAGAGCTGCCAACTCGACGCATTCAGCGCGCTCATGCTCATTCACACGCTCATGCCACACATCCGTTTTCTCACACAGAGAAAAATCGCGGAGCAAAGAGGACACGAAGACCGTCAAACAAGACAGAGCAGGTTACTTTTGATATGAAACAGAACAATTGTGTCACATAACGTTACATTTAAACCATTTAATGACCAGCAGCATGTTAGATGACTAAAACAAATAGATAAAGAGGAGTATTTTGCTAAATATGTGCCCTGCACTTTTTTACATATTTATTATATTTTTACTTGTGTCATTACATAATTGTTATAATGAAAACCACATTATATTTGATTTAATTAGTTATTTGTAACCTTTAATAATACCAGCTGAAAGGGCTCTATATGGTTACATAGCATTTTGTGAGATTTTTTTTTTTCATGAGAAAAAAATAACATGTGGGCTATCTACTGTAGCCTTCCTAATATTTATCCAAAATTAGTCAATATTGAATCAAGATTTAAATCAAATCCCAAGTATTGAATTGAAATCGTTAAATTTGTGTTAAGCAATAGAAACAGTAGCCTACCAGTCATTGTACTATGTAATCATGTAACATGAACTTAATAAAATTCAGTTTAGTTACCAAATGTTTTGACAATCACAATTACACCTTGTGATCCAAGTTTTATTTATTTTTTACACCACCCCCCAATCCATCTGTTTCTCATGTGCAATTAAAATATCGTGATAATACCGTATACCGTGATAAAAGCTCACTCAATTAATCGCAGCATGAAAATGTGATACCGGCACATGCCTAATCCAAACAGAAAGTGCTCAAATTAGAGTACAAAAAGGTGGAGGCGAGAGAGGAAGGCAGTGAAGATGGTCCGTTTTCAGCTCATCTGTGTTCTTTGTGGCTTTGAGGATTTAATCATTTGAACTAGAGAGCTTGATTTTGTCATAAGAGTTTGTGGCTTAGACCACTGAGATTGTGTTTATAGTTTTGAGAAATGTGTCTGAGCTATTGAGAAAAGCTGTAATGATAGGCATCTTTTAGTTGTCATCAGTGAAGGTGGATGAAAATGTCTTCTCACAGATGTACTTTTTCTTGTATTGACAAGAAGCATCAAACCAGTAGTTTAAATAAATGTACATATTCTCATATCCCAGACAAGCACAGTCTTCTCCAGAAGCATCATCTTCACTCCAGTTATCAGGTTCATATTCCCCAGATTCCTTTTTGAACCAGAACCTTCAGAAGCAGGAAACAGAAGTAGTATATTTTCAATCAGATGTACATATTCAGTTTTCTCAGTTTTCAAAGTTCCTTTTCACAGATATTAAGTATAAGTTAAACGAATCACATTGAAACACAAACTAATGCAACATAAAGTGGGGTCCAAAATTCTGTCACCACTAGTGAAAATGTTTTTATTTTTCTAATTTGAAACAAAATTTTAATTACAAATGATATTATCAGCTTAGCAATTTGAGTGAAAAACTAACATGAATGTGAGAAAGTATTTTGGTTCGTGTCTCTTTTGCTTTAATAACAGCAGAACTGGAGCTACTGTACATGAACTAAACCAGATGATCAAATTCTCCAGCAGGATTTCAGATGTTCCAAAGAGCTTCATCTGACTGTCTGAACAAAGGACTTGAATAGTGACCTAAAAATCTGACATATTTCTTAATTTTTATGTTATAAGTTATGTAATTTTTGTATTTTATTTTGAGGATTAATTGGAAAATGAAAACTAAATTACAGTGTGATCTAGACTTCTGGATCTCACTGTACATCACTGAACAGTCGATTGAAGACAAAGAAAGTGCTTACAACAACTGTGTTTCTCTGAGCGTTTGGTTGTTCATCCAAACCCAGTGTCCCTCAACCTCCAGATCATTAAGACCAATCCAGTGTGTCTCGTCAATTTTAGACACCAGAAAATCCTAGTGGAGAACATTTACTTTTGTCTTATTGCAGTTGTTCAAACAGGATCAAGGTTGTTTAATCTTCTATTATATGTATTATTTCTAACTCACCTGTTCTTCTGTGTTGTTTATGGTGACCAGATGAGCTTCTGATGCTACACATGAATCACGACTCTCAAACCACGTCTGCTTTACAGAGGAGAAGAAATAACACTTTCCACGACGTGGTGTCCAACCCTCCTCGCAGGGCTTACAAGATGGAGTTAGGAATTCTGAAGCAGTGAATTCTGAAAATCATGTTTAAACGAAGCAATCTCTGCCTTTAACAGTACAGGAAATAAATACAGAACACAGACCACTGACCAAAGAAAGCAGCAACCCCATGTAGAGAAAGAGTGAAACAGTATGGCAAGCCGTTTTAACATTTAATCATTTAAACCGACTAGTGTCTATTTTCATGCTACTAGTACTTATTTTTTAAACACTAGTATTCCATTAAGTACTAGTACTTATTCATTATAGCTACTAGTGCTTATTCTTTAGGTACTAGTGCCTATTACTAGATACTAGTATGTATTCAATAAATACTAGTACTAAGTCATTAGATACTAGTACCTTTTAAATAGATACTAGTACCTATTCAATAGATACTAATAGGCCTATGTATTCTTTAGATACTAGTACTTATTCATTAGATACTAGTACCTATTAAATAGATACTAGTACTTATTCATTAGATACTAGTACTTATTCCAATAGTGACTAGTAACTATTCTTTTTTTACTAGTAACAAATTATTTTTTTTGCCATTGACTTCTATGGGGATCTGTCATTCAGATATCAACTATTCAGTTCTGACTAGTATGTATTCCATTTGTGACTATTACATATATATTAGATACTAGTAGTTATTTATTAGGTACTAGTACTTATTTTTTAGATACTAGTACCTAGGGCTGAACGATACATCAAATTTTCATCGTCATCGCGATATGAACTCGCGTGATGAACACATCGCAACAGACAGCCTGACACGATGAATAACGGAAAGCAATTTATTACATGCACCAAGCGCATGTAATAAACGTTTGACCTATCACGTTTAGCCCTGACGAAATGGTTGGCGCGTCCATGCTATTTGGCCAATCAGGTGAAGTCTCAGGAAGTGTCAGCTACGCTCAGACTGATTTGTGAGGTGTCAATTTAGTTGCGACACTGTGCCGTTAGCAAATACGATGGCGGAGGAAGGAGAGAAGAGTGAGGAAAATGTGGTGGCTGACGAAGATCTTGTGGTGAAAAAGAACAGCACTTCAGCTATATGGAATTATTTTGGATTTAGGAGAGATGACGCGTTACAAACACAGGTACTGTGTAAAACATGCGGAACTGTGGTGGCAACTTCAAAAGGAAACAATATAATTTCTTCTAGTTATAATGCCTCATTTATGTGTAATTTGTTCAATAAAAGCACATCAAAAATTATCTATTTGATTTCTTTATTCAGTGGGAATAGGCTATTCAATGTTTAGGTTCGCAAAGAACCTATTAAAGCACTATAAGACATGGGAACAGTATAGCTAATATTCACATTTGAATATTTATCGCAAGTCATATCGTCATCGCAATATTAAACAATGTTATCGCACATCGCAGCTTTTCCTCATATCGTGCAGCCCAACTAGTACCTATTACTAGATACTAGTATTTATTCATTAGCTACTAGTACTTATTCAATAGATACTAGTACTAATTAATTAGCTACTAGTACTTATTCAATAGATACTAGTACCTATTTATTAGATACTAGTATGTATTCCAAATGGTGCTAGTAAGATTTTTAATTGAACTCTCCAGTGGCCGTTCTGACTAGTCATAACATAAGACAAGTAAAAAAGCAGCTGTGACTAAAATAAGAATAGTTACTAGTAACAATTACAAAAGATACTAGTGTCTAATAAATAAGTAGTATCTATTGAATAAGTACTAGTAGCTAAATAATAAGTACTAGTATCTAATTAATAGGTACTAGTATCTAATGAATAAGTACTAGCATCTAAATAATAAGTACTAGTATTTAATGAATAAGTACTAGTATATATTTAATAGGTACTAGTATCTAATGACTTAGTACTAGTATTTATTGAATACATACTAGTATCTAGTAATAGGTACTAGTATCTAAAAAATAAGTACTAGTACCTAATTAATAACTACTAGTATCTAATATATATGTACTAGTCACAATTGGAATACATACTAGTCAGAACTGAATAGTTGATATCTGAATGACAGATCCCCATTGAAGTCAATGGCAAAAAAAATAATAATTTGTTACTAGTAACAAAAAAATAGTTACTAGTCACTATTGGAATAAGTACTAGTATCTAATGAATAAGTATTGAATAAGTACTAGTATCTAATAAATAAGAACTAGTATCTAATGAATAAGTACTAGTATTATTAAAAAGGTACTAGTACCTAAAGGATAAGCACTAGTATCTAAAGAATAGGCACTAGTACCTAAAGAATAAGTACTAGTAGCTAATGAATAAGTACTAGTACTTAATGGAATAGATACTAGTATCTAAAAAATAAGTACTAGTAGCAAGAAAATAGTGACTAGTCGGTTTAAATGATTAAATGTTAAAACGGCTTGCCATAGAAACAGCTTGAAAGTAGGTTAACCCACTCACCAGTGCAAGAAGAGAGGCAGTTTTGAACTTTCTGGTACTTGTCTAAGAGCTCTCTCTCAGAGTTTGATGCAGAACACACTGGTGCCTCTGGGTGATTTTTTAGCAGCTTTATATCTGTCAAGTGTTAACAATTGCAACCCACAGGAAATCAATGTACCATAACTCTTGTATAAGTGTATAACTGCCTTAAATGTGGCTGTTTTCATCAGAGCAAAGCTCAAATAGAGCAAGAATTATACTCACACATGAACCCCAGAACACTCAGACCTCCAAGAGCCAAAACAAGAGAGACACCGAGAACGATCAGAAGTACTTTAGTCCGCTTTGAGGAAGTAACTTGATTCCCTGTGATTAGAAATCAAATGTGATGACTGAATTCCAGCATGATTCAATTGTACAATGTTGATTATTGTATTTAATTGGCAGAATAGTTTGGCTTGAAAACATTCACAGATCCTTTTAACATATACAGGTTTTTTTTATTTTTTTTTATTGCTGAGACACTAAAAGTGGAACTTGAGGCTCACTCAGTGAAACCATTCACTCGTGTACTGAATCTTCAGTCCAAGTCTGCAAAACTACAAGCACATTATACGCTTTAAACTCAGTTTGCAATTGATTTGATCGAATCCTTGATGCCATGTGTATCTGAAAAAGAAGTCCAAGACCTCTGCAGAAAATGAGGCCCACAGCATTAAAGATACAGCAGAGTATTTCATATTACACATGGGCACTTTTTTATCCCTGTATGAACAAAACCCATCTTAAAGGTATAGCGGAGGATTTTCTTTTTCCGGGTGGGTAGTGTAAACTATTGGTCCACCTAAGTGTCAATCATTCTGGTGATATGTTTACGTAAGGCCGTCGTACGTGCTCGTCCCTTAGTTTTCGTTTTCTGCGCATGCGCACTTTCAGGTGTTTATGTGTGGTGAGCTAGAGCTAAGCCATTCATTGAAGCTCGCCGTTTCACCGGGTCCTTTGAAAATGTCTGAGGGTCGCAAGAGAAAAAGTTTGTACGAACTGTATGAGAAGAAGAGAAAGGCCTCAGAAGAGAGAAACAAGATCAGAGTGTTTTTGGGAGATTGTTTTACACGATGGCGTGCGCTGAAAACACAGGTTGGGCTTCCCACTGATGCCTCAGTCGCGAAGTTTCTACTCGACAGGTAAAGTTTGGCATGCTATTTGGAGAAAAAGTGCAAATCTTCTTTTGGAAAGTAATCTTGTATGAGCGATGCCGACAGCAACTTGTAAACAGAGCGTGCACGAGGAGAACCTCGCACACGTTTAATAGGCGTTCCCTCTCGGGAGCAGGTAGAGTGTTGCGCATGTGCATTTTTTCATCTAAAATTATCTAAAATTCGAAAAGATCCTCCGCTATACCTTTAAGTGTTTGCTGCCAAAAAGCTCTTTTTTGTTTTGTTTCATCTGACCACTGAACGTTTGAAAAGTAACTGACACTACTGGAACTTCAAACGGTATACGGGGTGTGAGTGAATCAGATGGGAATCTATGGTCAGATGGGAATCTGCAGGATCTGGAGAGATTCTGTATGGAGGAATGGTCTCTGATCTCTTGTCAGATGTTCTCCAAACTCATCAGGCATTATAGGAGAAGACTCAGAGCTGTTATCTTGGAAAAAAGAGGTTGCAAAAAGTTTTTAATAAAAGGGGGCAAGTAATTGTTCCCAACGTGTTTTGGAGAAAAACATCTATTTCATAATGGGAACCAGACGTGCGTGTGTGTGTGTGTGTGTGTGTGTGTGTGTGTGTGTGTGTGTGTGTGTGTGTGTGTGTGTGTGTATTTTCCTATCATGTGCGGAGCTCTGTATGAATTTTTTAAGTAATTACAAAGATTTAAACACCAAAACGACATAATATACTAGCTGAGAGAGCGTCGTGTAAACAACCTTGTTGAACTGCATTATGCCAATAGAGCATATATAAAACAAATTTCTGCAACTAAAAACACAGGTGTTTTATACTGAGAACGAGAAAGCAGTGTGTGATAGGAACCAAACACAAATAGAAATTTGCAGGAAGTTATAAAAACCTCAGACTCAGTGATCTCAATCACAGTTTTTTCCCCAAATTGCTTAGACACTAAAAGTGAAACTTGAGGTTCACTCATGTACTGAATCTTCAGTCCAAGTCTGCAAAACTGCAAGTACATTATACGCTTTAAACACAGTTTGCAATTGAAAAACAAACTTTTTGCAAAACTCTAAACACAGTTCTCTACATTTTACACATCATTCAAAACTAACAGCTCTTTTGTTTCATTTTGGGAAACACTGCCATGTCACACTCATTTACTATATAAATTGTATAAATTAATTATAGAAATAAATTATAGAAATTGTTCACTTAGAAATCAAACCTTAGTGTTTTGAGAAAGAAAGATATATTGCTTCACAGCAGCTTCACAATAGTAACACATTCAAAACAAATTCTGCTGTAAAGCAGTTCTCACAAGCCAAAAGTGTCATTATTCAGCTCAAGTCAGTTCAGTATTGATTCAGTTCAGTTCCATAACTGTGTACAATTTATCAGTTCTGTATATAGTGTATTTGTGCACATTCATGTACGTGGGAGAAACTCCTGTGACTCCACTGCACACTGTGCAGCAAGCAAAAGACACAAGATAGTAGTGTTTTACAGTTTTCACATCTGTGTGTAGTCTGGTGTGTATGTGGCTAATCATTTGTAAAACACAATTTTTGAAAGAGTTACAATAGTTGTGAATTATGTGTTTGCTTTTGCAAGAGATGTCTGATGTTTCATGTTGTGTGCATGTTTTGTGGTTTTGTGTGTAGAGTTTCAAGAAATGGAGCCATAGTTTCAGAAATTGTGTGCAAGCAATAAAAAAAAAAAAATAAAAAAAAACTGCAATGCCTTTTGAATGTTCAACTTGCTGGGGACACTTCTTAACATCTATATTTAGTTACATTAAATCAAAATACATTATTTTACAATGTGGCATCCGTTGAACAACCCTGTACTCAGGAACTATATCATTGTAATTATAAATTATTTAAAAGTGAACTGAATGAAAACAACAGCTGTTGATTATACAAAATTATACATGCAAACGTTTAGAAAAAGACACCCATCTCATGTCTGTTCTCAGCATTACATGCTTCTCTCTTTTGGTATATCATAGTGGAGAAAGAACACAGAACTTTAAAATTGATACACGTCAGCAAATATATATATATATATATATATATATATATATATATATATATCAAATATTTTATTTAATGTTTTTTTTACATTAATTACAATATTTGTGGCATCGATTTAACAGGCCTGAAGGAATCATATTATTCGAATTATTCACCAGTTAGGAACGAACAGAATGAAAACAATAGCTAATGCTCAGAAAAATCATAAATGCATTCTTACCCATGTAACGAGAACTTCTGTTGTTTGCAGAATTTACATCATCATAAATCGTTTCCATTTTACTAACCCAACACGACAGCAAACTCTGAGCCCTGTGTGTTATTTTCAGGAAGGAAGAACCAACAGGAAGTAATGACTGTAAAAAGTTATTAATCTAAATATGGCATTGCAAAAGGCTAATTGTGTTGTTTGATATTAATTACTTCGACATGAATCATGCAAATACATGGTGTTTCTGATGTGGCTTAAAACCTTATTCCAAAATGGATTAAATTCATTATTTTCCTCAGAATTCTACAAACAATACCCCATAATGACAATGTGAAAGAAGTTTGTTTGAAATCTCTGCAAATTTATTAAAAATTAAAAAACGGGGGAAAAGAATCACATGTACATAAGTATTCACAGCCTTTGCCATGACACTCAAAATTGAGCTCAGGTGCCTCCTGTTTCCACTGATCATCCTTGAGATGTTTCTACAACTTGATTGGAGTCCACCTGTGGTAAATTCAGTTGATTGGACATGATTTGGAAAGCCACACACTTGTATATATAAGGTCCCACAGTTAATGTGGGCCTTAGTCAGGGAGGAGACTAAGGGCGTTTTTCCACTGGGTTTGTTTGCTGCGGTCCGAACCCGAGTGCGCTAGTTCCCGGCGCCCCCCGCAGCGTTGGTCTGGTTTCACACTCAATTAGTTGTATCGAACCCAGGTGTGTTTGCAGTGATCTTACGTCATCGCAAACGCAATCAAACAATGATATCGACAGTGATATGCATGCGCGGGATACTATACTTCCTGAACAAGCGCGCACCCGAGTCCGTGTTGCTTGCACATTAACGCGAACCGCGCCACGGTTCAGGAGCAACCGAGCTCAGACCACCTCCTCCAGGTAGTCTCGGGTTCGGTACTCTAGTGCGCACCCGGGTCTGATGACAGCGTTCACATTAGCGATTTTTCATGCGAACCGTGCCCCGGTCCGCACTAAACTGCCAGTGTGAAAGCGCCCTAAGAACCCAATGATCACTCTGACAGAGCTCCAGTGTGTCTCTGTGGAGAGAGGAGAACCTTCCCGAAGAACAACCATCTCTGCAGCACTCCACCAATCAGGCCTGTGTGGTAGAGTGGCCAGACGGAAGCCACTCCTCAGTAAAAGGCACATGACAGCCCATCTGGAGTTTGCCAAAAGGCACCTGAAGGACTCTCAGTCCATGAGTAACACAATTCTCTGGACTGATGAAATAAAGATTGAACTCTTTGGCCTGAATTTGCCATTCATCATGCATCATGTCTGGAGGAAACAAGGCACCGCTCACCACCTGGCCAATACCATCCCTACAGTGAAGCATGGTGGTGGCAGGATCATGCTGTGTGGATGTTTTTCAGCGGATGGAACTGGGAGACTAGTCAGGATCGAGGGACAGATGAATGCAGCATTGAGTGAACCAGCCAGAGCCCAGACTTGAACCCGATTGTGCATCTCTGGAGAGATCTGAAAATGACTTTGCACCGATGCTCCCTATCCAACCTGATGGAGCTTGAGAGGTTCTGCAAAGAAGAATGGGAGAAACTGCCCAAAAATAGGTCTGCCAAGCTTGTAGCATCATACTCAAAAGGAATTAGGCTGTAACTGGTGCCAAAGGTGCTTCAACAAAGCATTGAGCAAAGGCTGTGAATACTCATGTGCATGTGATTTATTTTTATTTATTTTTTTGTTTTTATAAATTTGCAAAGATTTTAAACAAACTTCTTTCACGTTGTCATTATGGGGTATGGTTTGTAGAATTTTAAGGAAAATAATGAATTTAATCCATTTTTGTATAAGGCTGTAACATAACAAAATTGGAAAAAGTGAAGCACTGTGAATACTTTCTGGATGCACATAAAGACCATGTTTATTTTATTATTATTTTGTCATATCGCCATTGTAAAACAACAGGGGAATTTATAAAATCCAGGGCATTAAAACGGAATAAACGCAAGTGTGGATGTGCAAAACACAGTTTTATTAAAACAGTTGAAAAGTTGAGAAGTGAGGAAAACGTATAGAAAGAGACACCTGTCTAGTGCCTCTAAATGTGCTCAGCATTAGAGCTCTCTTTCAGTGCATTCCAATGGAGAAGCACTACATTTTAAACTTGATGTATGCAAATTAAAAATGAAAGGGTTTCTTTTAAAAGGCTGATTTTCACGCTTCGGGGCAGTGATGTGTACATATGTAGTCCAAAGGTTGTCAGACACCCTAAGCACAAACTTAAGCAATGGCCCTGAATGGTGGTTTAAAGTCAACATTGTGACAACACTGTAACAACCTTCACCACACAACGTAGTTATAGCAACCTTTTGGCCATGTTGTTAAAACGTTGTTGGAAGGTTGGGTACGTTGTGCAAACGTTCTGTGTTTGCCGGAAGAACGCTTCTCCAGAGAGGAAACTGATCTGCTCGTGCGTGAGGTTAAAGTGCCCCTATTATGCTATTTTAAAGTTTCCTAATGTTGTTTTGGAGTCTCCTACAACAGGTTTACATGCATCAAAGGTCAAAAAACTTTTTTATTTCATCATAATATACATTTGCACATCACCACATTTTCAACGATTCTCAAACGACTCGTCAGATGGATCAATCTCTCTAAATCCCGCCTTTACGCGAGCTACTCTGCTCTGATTGGCCAGACAGCTCAGTCTTTTGTGATTGGTTTACCGCGTACAGTGCGCGCGTCGAAAACAAGACCGCCCATTGCCATACGTCAGCTGTCCTGAGGCTTTCTACACCGTAAACTAAAGACAGTAACGAACAATTCTGTCGATTTTACCATATGAATCCGAGCGCGAGTCCGATGATGAAACACTGGAAGAACTAGTTATTCAACCCAAACCTCCATCGCAAGGACGACTCGAGCAGGACTCAGTGTTTCTCAGTGATACTACTCAGTTTGAGATACTACTCATTATGAGATGTTGCAACTGTAATTCCTCACCATCAGCATTAAAGTCCAACTGAAATCAAAATTGACCCTATTTACTTTGTTAGCGCATATTACTAGTCTTGTGGTGAACAATTAATCAGTGTAAGTTAATACACAGAAAAAATTTGTTTGCCGTCGTAATCTTTAATCAAAGTTTGAAAAGTTACTTCCGGTCTGGAATGGCGTTCCTTCTCTGATGACGTAGGTTTGACGGCTTGGTTTGGGAAACGCTTAACCACTCCCCTCAAATCGTTAGTCTGTAATGAGCGAGAGATGGAGAGGAGGCGCGCTAGAGTAAAACCCTGCCCTCTGTTCAATATTCCTTTTCACAGGGAAATACGTCACAACACTGGAGAAAAGTCGTTTGCAACTTCCGGTTCTCGCGGACTTTAACATTTTTATTTATTTTTTTGTTTTTATAAATTTGCAAAGATTTTAAACAAACTTCTTTCACGTTGTCATTATGGGGTATGGTTTGTAGAATTTTAAGGAAAATAATGAATTTAATCCATTTTTGTATAAGGCTGTAACATAACAAAATTGGAAAAAGTGAAGCACTGTGAATACTTTCTGGATGCACATAAAGACCATGTTTATTTTATTATTATTTTTATTTTTATTATTTTTTTATATTACTAGTCTTGTGGTGAACAATTAATCAGTGTAAGTTAATACACAGAAAAAAATTGTTTGCCGTCGTAATCTTTAATCAAAGTTTGAAAAGTTACTTCCGGTCTGGAATGGCGTTCCTTCTCTGATGACGTAGGTTTGACGGCTTGGTTTGGGAAACGCTTAACCACTCCCCTCAAATCGTTAGTCTGTAATGAGCGAGAGATGGAGAGGAGGCGCGCTAGAGTAAAACCCTGCCCTCTGTTCAATATTCCTTTTCACTGGGAAATACGTCACAACACTGGAGAAAAGTCGTTTGCAACTTCCGGTTCTCGCGGACTTTAACAAGTGCATGTCCATCAACAAACTGATTATTTTACTTGTACTAATTTATTTACAGAGTATTTTTGTAATATATTGCGGTGAACACGTGGAAACAGTGCATACATTAGCCGAGCTTTAGCGTGAATGACTGATGTAACATAAACGTTGGTAAAACGAATCTTGCTCCGTGCTTAATCTTTCCTCAAAGTAGTGAGACCCATATACACAAAAGATATATATATTTTAAATATATTTTCAGAGTATATTTTGGAATATATGCAAATATTTGAAATTGGCCCAATAAATATATTTCATACTTATATTTCATATATTTTTGTTATATTTCAGAATATATTTCAATGTATTTTTTTCTGTATGGGTCCCCAAAAGTGTCGCATATATTCCAAATACATTGAAATATATTCTGAAATATAACAAAAATATATGAAATATAAGTATGAAATATATTTATTGGGCCAATTTCAAATATTTGCATATATTCCAAAATATACTCTGAAAATATATTTAAAATATATATATATATCTTTTGTGTATGGGGAACGACAGACGATCTGCATTAATAGACACAGTTTTAGGTAATAGTGGCCCACAACTGATTAGCAGAAGTATTTCAGTAAGACAGTGATAACGTGAGTTAGTCAGATAGCAGGAGACCTACACAATATAAAACTCAAAACTAAGTATTTTGAACACCCTCTTTCATGAGCAAGCGGTTTGCTAATCCTGCATTGAACTCCGAGATTTGAGAAGCAGTCTTCAGTGAAATAAAGGGAACACAGCAAAAGTTCAGGATTATACTGCTGTGATATCATGGTAAAGATGAATTTTAACCACTGATTCTTCACATGCTCGTCCTTGGGCAGTGAACAAAACAAAAACTGGCTTTACCTTCACATTGTAGAGCACAGCGTCTTCTCGACATGATGCTATGAGTTGTTCATTGCGTTTGTCACGTGACAAATGAACGAAAGACTCGGAAGGTAAAGTAATTATTTATGTTCCCTGTAAATTATTTTTGACTGCATTATAATGATTTCTTAATTCAGAATATGATCAAGATTGCGTAGGTGGATGTGTTCGGGGAATTTGCCTGTTAAAAGTATAACATTTAAAGCCCCTTAAATGAACAAAATGGCTCGAAAAAAGATTTGTTCATTTTGATGAACGAGATCGAACAAGATCCGAACTTCCCATCACTAGATGCTATCCAGTGTTCACAGGAATCAGCTGCAGGTTTGAGGTTTAAGTTTTCCCTGGTGTCTGCGCGTGCAATAAGTGGGCGGGCACTATGCTAATGTTTCGTCTTTAAGTCACAACAAAACGGCTTATGACTCATTTGAAAAACAATTAATTTCATTGTCTCAGAGTCGACTCCTACTTTTGAAAGACAATAACTTTATATACGATTCACTTAGATATAAACATTTACTTAGAGCTATGTTACACACTACATGAAAGGTCATTTTCAAAAATCCATAATAGGGTTCATGTTCATGGCTGTAAGCTACATGACTTTACAAACATTTGACATATTAAATAAATATAATTCAATGTCTATTTCAATGTGCAGCAGCTTTTTCCACATAGTCAAATGATCTTTTCACATAATTAAATGTTCTCTAATGCAACCGGTTACATTTCTTGATTAGGGTAATGAAATCAACATTTGACTTCTCAGCCAACAGCAAGAAGGCAGAGGCTCGCAAAATGGGGGGATGGAGAAGAGGTCTCCACAATATCAAGTATTGGAAGAATATTGAAATCTAACAGGAAAAATATTAACTGTTGTTTTGTATCTGTAGGAAATAAAGAAGACCAAATAAATTGTGAATAATTTGTGTTTATTTGACAGCTGTGGTGGTGGTTACGGCATAGGCTATACCTCTACCCTAACATCTGATGGCATCCTTCCATTCCATACAGTAATCTGTTTCATTTTCAGCAGTTAATTGTGATGATGGGAATGTGCATGTCATCAATGCATCCACCAAATTGGAAATTCTAAATATTAGGTTACTTTCAGAGGTCACAGCAAGATGTTATTAACCTTATCAGATTAGCTTCATTTTAACTTATTTCTAAGCACTGATCTGCAATCGTGTGAAAACCCCTCTTTGATGACTGTCACGGTTTGTACCCAGGAAACAACACAAAACTTCTCAGAAAGAGCGAGAGAGCGAGGCACACTTTACTTGCCTCTCTGCATACAGCGGCCTTACTAATGTGCTCTGTATCCCTGATGTTATATAGAAAATAGGCTATGCGCAATGAATGAATGAACCTGCAAATTATCTAAATATATTCCAGTCAAATTATCTAAATATATTCTTAAATCAAGATGCATTTACTTATCTACATAAGAATAATGACCTGGGTTAGCACACGAGAATGAACCTCATTGGTTCTTGCTGAAGCTCAAACGTGCTGCAAATGAACAATTCGCTGCAAGTAAACTAACCCTTTAAACTTCACCAAATATTTTTGTTCTTTTTTTTTTTTGATACATACACAAGAGATCTTGTCCATATCTACTCTTATTTGGAGGTTATTTACAGATAGCACACACAAGAAAAACATTTCAGAACTGCAAGGCTTCCACCTGCCGACTGCAGCAGTTTCATGAACAATCTTTTTGGACAAAATCACACTGAAATGTCTGAAATTTGCTGACAATAATTTTTCTGTGAATATACATGATAGACCTATTTAATAACATCCAGTACCACTGATGGAGGTAAATTAATATTCCTTTTCACGGATAAACATTTTCTGTGTTTTAAAAGAAGCATCGAACCAAGAGTCTAAGTTGCCTTTCACATTTCCCAGAGCAGCACAATTCTCTCCAGACGGATCATGTTGTCTCCGGTTATTAGGTTGTTTTGGATTCCCGCTGAGCCAGAACCTTTAAGAGACAAACAAGCAATAATGCACTTGCAATAATATTTTTAGAAAACAGCTGTATATTGGTACATTGATTAACATTCCTAGACATGATTACACATGCAGATTTCTTACTGTACTCCAGTTTCAGTGAGAGTTTGGTTGTTCACCCAAACCCAGTGTCCTTCAGTGTCCAGATCATTGAGACCAATCCAGTGTGACATAGGCCTATACATTTTAGATATCAGAAAATCCTATGAAAAACATTTCATATACTGTCATAAGTTATAACACAGATGTCTTAAAGGACAGGTTAAAAATTCAATTGAAAAATACATTCATGGTTGAAAATTATAGTTACACTCTCAGAAAAAAAAGGTACAAAAGCTGTCACTGTGGTGGTACCTTTTCAAAAGGTACACCTTTGTACCTAAAGAGTGCATATAAGCCCCTCAAAGGTACAGTACATATTGGTACCAAATGTCTTAGTACCTAAATGGTACATATTAGAACCCTTTTGAAGGGTAACTGTCCCAGTGACAGCTTTTGTACCTTTTTTTCTGTGAGTGTATTTGTTGTATCATAGAGAGTTGCATATCCTGAACCTACATTTTCTTTTTCTTTGGAAGCATATTTTTGATAGATTTTTTTGTAACGATCATTCTCAGAGCGTGGATTCAGGATGCCAGGAATCACCAGAGGCTGTCCTCGCTACATTTATCAAAAGTTTTTAGAACTTCAGACGTGACGAATGGACAGCTGAACGCCAGCAGCACAGCGAGGACGCTCACGATATAATCATATTTCACTTCTTAGAACTGATCTAAGCCCTAGAGTTTCCATTTGACTTGTCTTTTGTGACCTGGTCTGTGTGTTTTACAACTATTGTCAGTATTCATATAGCATTCTAGTATCTTTGCTTCACTTCTTGAGTAATGTCAAAATCACTGAGACGGTTGAGTGACATATTCAACACATAAATAACCCATAGAGACAAGTTTTATTTTGCATGATTTGAAAGCATTTATTTGTATGGTTTTGTAGTAGTCAAAGAACGTAGTGTCAGAATTAATAACAAAAATCTGTTATACTTGTTATTTCATGACAACTTTAGAAAAGTTCAAAAAAAGCCACGTAACCAGGCCCAAAATGCTGCTGGTAAATTTTTAACGGTGGACCACCATGATTGTTTCTTGACGTATGGCTCATCATCACAAGCCTCTGCTTCTAGAGGTGGACTTGCATCTGCTTCTAAAGATTTCAAACAGTCATTGTTAAAGAGTGAGCTTTCTTTATTATATTTGCTCTTCAGAAAGTCCTGTAATTCCTCCAGGGTCTTTACACTGATCTTTTTGCCTTTCACTTTGCTCTCATCAATGTTTTCAGTCCAGTGAGCTTGAGACACATATTTTTTGCTCTTACTGTTATAGCAGCAGAACACTGTCCACATGTGTGAGGGAATGTTTACTTCCTCATTCAAAAAATCTGGTGGTTTAGTGCTCGGCACAGCTCCTGACAACACATAGGCCTAGGGTTTTTTTCATCACTGCAGTGAGAATTCATGATCGCTCTAACTGTTAGCTCCATGTTTTTCCAGCTCCCACCGTTAAAGGTTATGTCCTGCGGCACAGCATTGGTCAGTGTGAATGTAGATTCAGCAGTTTCTTGATCAGCTGCATGGCAGCAGGGAAACAAGTGTCCACGATTCACATTCATTGTGTTGGTCAGATAGTCTCTGTTGTTAGCCTGTGAATCTTCAAGCTACAGAACAGATAATTGACAAAGAAAAAAATAGACAATAATGAGTTTTTCTAAAACATAAATGGAAGGGAAAAAAATTGGAAATTGCAACCTCACCTGTGGCTCTGTCCTCCATTTAGCACCTGGTCGTGTCCCTGCATGCCCAGTATATTTGTAAGCTGAGAATGTCGGGATCTTATTTTTTGTGTCGTAGAGAGTTGCAAATCTGTGATTGTTCTTATATTTTTTGACAGATTATTCTGTACCGATTCTGATCCATTGAGACTGAATTCTCCAGAATGCCAGAAATCACTGGAGGCTGATCTTTAAAAAAAAACTGACTGCATGTTGTGAATGACTCTACAACATCAGTCATGATGAACGGAAAGCCAAACACCAGCAGCATCGAGACGACAAACAGACGCATCTTCAGCTGTGAAGGTTATTCAGGATGTGAAGAACACGAAGGTTATTCAGGATGTGAAGAACACGAAGGTTATTCAGGATGTGCAACTTCCAGAAAGAAACCCTCTCTTTTATAGACATGCTACCTATCCTTTATCTATCTTTTTTTTAAATTGTATCTGTGGATCCCCTAAGTTGTGACTGTGTGTCCAGTTCAGAAGTTCAACTGTTAGGCAAGTACAGGCCGCAGAAGGATCCTTTTAATCAACTACAGAAACTGATACATTTACATTATTTATTTAATTTATAAACATTATTCATAGTCATTGATGTCTATGTGTAAGGCCAGGCCAATAAAAATTCACTCTTATCTCATGGAAATATAACTCTTAGTATATGACTGGAGTTCAGTCAAACAAAGAGGAGAACGAGCCTTTGCTGTTGAGGGTCCTAAAACTCTGGAACAGTTTACTAGTTCACATTAGGTCTGCACCTACATTACAGAATTTAAAAAAAAAAAAGTACATAAAACTCACTATTTTTCTATTGCTTTTAATGTCCCTTGATGATTAAATTGTTTTTGCTTTCAGTTGTGTTTTTCATACAATGTCCCTTGCTTTATTTAGAAGTTTTTATTTTTGTATTTCCTTTGTCTTTTCTGATGTTTGATCTTTGATATAATTGTCTTTGTTTTCACTTGTGAATTTATTTTGAATGTTGTAAAGCACACTGGTCAATGTTTTAATAGTGCTATATAAATAAACTAATCTTAAACTTTAACTTGTGTTCTGTAAGCTTTATGGACATAATACTTCATCAGAAAGAGCTTTATTGCCAGGTGTGTTTACACATACGAGGAATTGGTTTTGGTGACAACAGCTTCTACAGCACAAACAGAAAGACAATGACAAGACATAATAAAAAGAATAAAAATAAAAAGAGATGATCATGGGTGGGTTTAAAAGATGTGGGATAAGATGGATAAAAATGTTTTCTTGTAAGCCTATATTATTTTATGTTCATTTTCTTCATATGAACTTCATTCGGATGCTGCATCATGCGCAGTATTATATAGACCTAATATAATAGTATAATATAGGTTAATATAATAATTTCTTAATTCCACACGTTTTTGCCATCCTTAACTCAAAATAAATTATATATTTATTAATAATATCCATTTCTGGCTGCTAAGGTCAGACAGGCTTATTAATGCATTCAACTCGTGGCCATTAGAATAACCGTATATAATTAGTCTGACATACATACTGTAAATCAAATTTCTGCTATTCTGGATTCACTAAAGTTTCCTGCAGTTTGTAAGTTGTATTGGTGTTGTAATAGTGCCCTCTTGTGGAGAACAGGAAGAATGACCATGTGACAACGGACCTAATGAGTTTATGTATCATGATCTTAAATGTTCTTGTTAGTTAATAAGTCATTTATTGGAATATAACATTGAATACAATGAGTCTAAATAGACTGTATAGTCTGGTGCTGTTATATTATGGAAATAGCATTAGTTATTATTATAGCAATAGTTTTCCGCAATTGCTTGGACACTAAAATATGTTTAATTAGCCAAACATCATAAACCATGATACAATTTTTCAAAATAAAGAGTCTCACAAAACTATAAACACTATTCCTGCAAACCACTACAAATCTGAGCCCAGACATTTTAACAATAAAAAACACAGATGAGTTTTTTGGATTTGGATCCAAACAGAAAGTGCTCAAATTAGAGGAAGAGAAGAAGTACAAAAAGGTGGAGGCGAGAGAGGAAGGCAGTGAAAATGGTCCATTTTCAGCTCATCTGTGTTCTTTGTGGCTTTGAGGATTTAATCATTTGGACTATAGAGCTTGATTTTGTCATAATAGTTTGTGGCTTAGTCTAGACCACTGAGATTGTGTTAATAGTTTTGAGAAATGTGTCTGAGCTATTGAGAAAAGCTGTAATGATAGGCCTTAGATATTTTCACAGATATACTTTTTCTTGGGTTGCAACACAATATAGATACAGTAAATGCACCCTGAACAGAGTGCAACCCGAATGCACCCTGAACAGAGCAAATATCTATTATCAGTTATACTCACAAAGCATCCAGAGAGCGCAAAGACCTCCGAGAGCAAAAACAAGAGAGAAACCCAGAACAATCAGGAGAACTTTAGTCCACTTAGGAGAAGCGACCTCTCTCTCCCTCTCTCGGTCTTGAAGAGAGATACATGGGGTGATAAATATTGTTAAAGTGATAATAGTAATTAAAGTGATAAAATATTTAAAACTCTGATTAATATTCCAAATATTCCAAACAAATAAATCCCCGTGGGCCTGTGGAACTAAATTTCTTAGATGAGCTCACAGCATTTGTGGGTAATGTAAACTAATGTAAACAAAATGAAGATTCTCAATAATGATCAATGAAAGAAAGAAAGAAAGAAAGAAAGAAAGAAAGAAAGAAAGAAAGAAAGAAAGAAAGAAAGAAAGAAAGAAAGAAAGAAAGAAAGAAAGAAAGAAAGAAATGAAAGTGTCCAAAAGTTATATAAGTTTACGTTTATTGTAAAGCAAATGTACTGAACTAAACATTTTTAATTTTATTTAATACTAAATATATATTTTACAAAATAATCTGGACTCTAAAATTGCTATAGAAAATCAGCTTTTTGTCTAACCAAGTTGTGTTCCAAATTTGAAGTTGATTTCACAATTTTTTTTGCCATTTATCATTTCCATTGTAATGCAATGATATATTATATATTCTATAATATCTTACCTCTGTACAGAGAGCAGTTGCCATCTGAAGCTGTTGCTGAAGGCATGTAATCAACATTTCCGTAAACTGAATCCATTTCTTTAACCTGATAAAATGTGTGTATGTTGAGTGTTTGCTGGAAACAAGGAAGCCATAGAAATATTACAACAGTCATTTAATGTCATTTGTACAAACAGAAGAATAAGAAAATAGAGGAAAAGAACAAATTAAACTTGATTAGCAGTGTTTAGAGATCAAATGTGATGACTGAATTCCAGCAAGATTTAAAAGTATAACCTAGATTTTTTGGACCAATTCGATTGCATCTGTTCTCGAGTCAACAACTCACTAGCTATGTTTCCATCCAAAGTTGCGAATTTAACTTGTACGATTGTAAAATTGGAATATTGCATAAAACATTGGCGAAATCAAGCATCATTTCCATTCCCAGACAGCAACATCAGCCCACATCTGGTATGTGTGGATTCAATGCGTACCAGATGTAGCCCGGATCTGGGCCGACACTATGTTGCTGTGTGGGTTCAGTGAGTCGAAGGGAACAAAATCATTACTTCCTAATAAACTGAAATTAAATATCATTAAGAAAAGTAAGGCACCCTTCTGAATCCTAAAATGACAAATGGGACACCCATATTGTCTTGTGGACTTAACGGACATGTGCATGTGGCGGCCAGTTTAAGTGCACATAAAGTGAAAACTTATTTTGAATACTTCTTTTGATAGTTGACTGCTTTTATTATTTTGAGAAGTACATTAAAGCTGATATTTGTATAATTTGAAAAATCTTCATTCTTATTTGGTAAAAAAAAAAAAAAAAAAAACTGTTTGCTGGCAAGTTTTAATTGTTTTTTTTTGTTGTTGTTTTTTTAACTTGGTCTTTCCAAGAAAGGACCAGGAAGAAAGAATAGTAGTAAGTATGATCCACCACCTGTCAAAAAATGATTGATTGACAGGTGCCCCGCCCCTTTTGGCATAGGATCAAAGGAGATCAAAGGGGGTTTGACAGCTAGTTTTGACTTTTGATTGACAGGTTGACAGCTAGTTTTGATTTTTGATTGACAGGTTGTCCCCTCATAGCCCTTGATCATGTTTTTGACAGCTAGTTTTGATTGTTTGAAGTCTTTTGATATGGACAGAAAGTGTTATAATAGTAATACGTCATGGGCCATGGCTATGACAGTTAGGTTAGTTTTGAAACCGTTTGATATTGATAGAAAGTGTTAATCGTTTGAAGACACTGTGATTAAACAATATGTTATGGTATCTGACAGAAAGTGTGATTGTTTGAAGTTGGTATAATAATAATACATCATGATTTGGACAGAAAGTTGAAGCCTTTTGAACATGACAGTTAGTGTGTGTTTTTGAAGACACTGTTATAATAATATGACAGCTAGTTCTGGACTTCTGAAGTTGGTATCACACACAATCCTCCCTACATATCCGGGCTGTAATGTGAAACTGATAAGAAAAAACTGTGGAAGTTTATCTCACACAAACGTTGAAAAGCCATTCAGTTCTTTTAAAACAATATAAATGAAATGTTTATAAAATAGCTTCATACCTTCTAAAACCTCACACCAAAAGTTTAAATAAAAAATTGCAACGAGTCTCTCAAAGCACCGTCTCAAAACATAGGGAGCGCGCGTGTGTGTGTGTGTGTGTGCATGTGTCACAGGATTCCCCTCCTTCCATTCCTGAGGTAACAGTGAGAAACAGATTTTCCAAAATAATGTATAGTTCACACAAATAATATAAAATAACATCTTACTGAAACCAATTCTTTCAGTTTTAGATAAACAAAAGAATATAAAATCATCTTACATAAAACATTCTGTTCTTTAAAAGAATATAAATGATTATAAATAATATAAAATAAAGATCTTACTAAAACCTCGCACAAAAAGTTGATATAAATGTAGAACTATCCAGTTTAAATAAAATGGATTCACAAAAAAAAAAAAAATTATAATAATAATAGCAATCAGTTAAATGTTTATAGAGTTGAAGAAAAAAAACAGCTCATGAAACAACGCAATGTATGAAACGGGTTCACGAAAAAAAAAAAAAATCATCTTACATGTTTAGAAATCAGGGACCTCTGGCCTCTCTTTACACCAGCGTTTGACCTGCGGAGCTTTCAAAAGCACCAGCCAAAGGGGGTGTGTGGGTGTGGGTGTGGGTGTGGGTGTGGGTGTGGGTGTCACACAAATTCAGCGATCAGGATATCAGGTGCTGAGTTTATTTATAAGAAGTATAATCTTAAAAGTTTAAATGATATCTTTTAAAAACAAAAGACTGTTTAAATAAAATCTTTAAAGTTTGAATACATACGCATCTTCTATTTACCTTTTAGAAGATTACTGTAATGATTTTGTGTAACAGTTATTAAACAATGTCTGTTGAAAAACTGTACTTAGTCATCTTAAATCTCATTTATATGAAAAGATTCAATCATAATTTTTTGTCCGTGTGGAGTTTCAATTTTGATGGCTTTCCATAGCCATGATGATTTTTGTACCGTAACCACATATTCGATCATGTACACCTAAACACGACAATCACAGAAAACTATAAAATAAATAATTTAATATCATTTCTAAGCTGTATTGCACGCGCGCACACGGTTCTAAAAAGTGAACTAATCTCTATGTGCATCATGTCACAGCGTATGTAATGTTAGTCTGCTAACGCCTTTCCAGAGCCAAAGTTTTGTTCGTACTAAATTTATTTCAAAGCATAATCGTAAAAGTTTAAATATGATCTTTTAAAGTTAAGACAGTTTAAATAAAATCTTTAAAGTTTGAATACATACGCATCTTTTATTACTGTGACCTAAAGTATAATTGTTATTAAACAATGTCTGTTCAAAAACTTTAGATGGTTGAAAAAAAAACTGTACTTAGTCGTCTTAAATCTCATTTATATGAAAAGATTCAATCATATTTTTTTGTCCATGTGGAGTTTCAATTTTGATGGCTTTCCATAGCCATGATGATTTTTGTACCGTAACCACATATTCGATCATGTACACCTAAACATGACCATCACAAAAAACGACATTCAAAAATTAAATAAATAATTTAATAAAATGTAAACAAAGTTTTAGCTAAATAAATATACAAATAAAAACACCTTACATTTCCAGAGAGGTGAAGTAGTTCTTTATGCAACGATACAAAACAATCCAAAAAGCAAATAGTTTAAGTTGTCATAAACAAAACAGCCCAAGATCCTTCAGAGATAAACTACAGTGTGAAATAAATGTTCCAGACCCTCACAGAGACGAGAGGACTTACAGACCAGATGAGCCTCAGGAGATAATGTCACTGTAACGTACTGGCTCAAGGAAGACGAAGGCAGCTAAATCTAAACATATAGTTTAATCAAAAACTCACTGGATACAAGATTCTCAGGATACAGGCATGACAGCAAGCCACGTAACACAACAATACCAGACACTGAGCTGAAAACAAGCAGGGACTAAATACACAGGGGTGATGAACATAAATGACAGGCAGCTGTGAGGGAGGTGATCAGTGTCCATGGAAACAGATGAGTGGTGGGAAACAGAACAAGGAAACAGGAAACAGAAGAATACAACCTAAAAGTCCATGACAACAAAGCCAAAACCGTGACAGTCACAGTAAATCAGTAGTCCGCGTTCCAGAGTTGTATACTAAATTAATTTAAAAGCATAACCTTAAAAGTTTAAATTAGATATTTATATATGTCAATAAAAGTTTTATTAAAATCATATCTTCTATTTATCTTCTTAGAAGACTTATGTATTATTTTTACTAAACAGCGTCTGTTCAAAAACTTTAGATGGTTGAAAAACTGTACTCAGGCGTCTTAGATCTTATTTATACAAAAATATTTCAAACAGTATTTTTGTCCATACAACATGTTGTCAAAGTTTGTCACAATGTTTTGTTGTTGTTGTGTTGTTTTTAAGAAATCCGAGGACTCCACATTGCTCTTATTTAGACTAAGTTGTATCATTTTTTATTTTTTATTTTTTTGGTTACATTGTTTTTATTCATCAAGTTAAATGTAAATTTGTAAATCCAAAAAAATGTTTGTTACTTGGATGAATATCTTCACTTTATGATAGGAAAGTATGGACAGCACCAATCCTCTACATATGGGACACTTGCGCAGAGAAGGCGCACATTCTTTGCACACAACTAGGTGACCACAGGGGATGAAGACAATGTTCACTTCCTTATCCATGCAAACTTTGCATGTGCGCTCCTCTTGAAGTCTTCTTAACTGTTCCTCCATAGGCAAGTCTGAAAGATCTTGACTCGGTGATGCAGCTTCATTTGTCTGGGCCATCAGTTTTCTCAGCAGGTAGACATCATTCTTCTTGATCCAGTTGCGGAAGACCTCTGCTGCTGCATTTCCTTTCGACGGGACTAACTCAATGAGCTGCCCTGTCTGCTGCTTGACTGTAGTGCAGTTACGAATAATGCCATACTCTTTCTGTGAGATGACGTTCTCCTCTAGAAAATGGTCCATTAAGCTCTGCACACTTTTTAGGTGCTGTGACATGGCAAGATGATGTTTCTTTAGAAAAGTAAGAAACTTACTTTCTCGCTCCTCCACTCTCTTCTCATCTTCTGCACTTATTAAATCAGACACCAACTCTTGAACGGTTTCGTAATTTTCTCCACTTGCGAGGATTTTGCTTTGAACAGTTTGCTTCACCACAGGATTGTTCATCATCACTGCATCTTCTGAACGGTCTTCTCCAGGACCCAGGTGTACAACAGGTGGATCAACAAATTATCTTGAGTCGCTGTCTCCATTAGTCAATAGCTGTTCAAATAGTCTTGGAAATCTTGCTTGAATCTGATGAACAAACTCTTGGCCCTTTTCTTGCAACAGGTATTCACATCTTGGAAACCACTTAGCATGTTCTACCCATGGATCATCACCAGACTCCCAACATCTGAGTCCGCCATCACAACAAAAGCACTTCACGTCATCATTACGACAACATAGTAAAAACCAGCCTTAGCCAATTGGTCTGGTCGAACAGTTATTCTTGAGGGCCAGTTGACAAATGTGAGCAACCTTTCTTCACACTGTTGCATTGCCCGAGTTAGATACATTGGAAAGGCCGACACCAGATAAAGGTACATTATCTGCACGGTCACCTCGAACAAGGCGGCAGTGGGGGTAATGCCTCTGGTGTTCTGATACTGCCCGATCTCCCGGTTTCCAGTTGCTAAGCTGGCCTCCACAACTGAAGCAAGCCACTCTGTCTTCCTGGCCAAGGTAGTAGAAACCACTTTTGGCAAGCTCGGCTGGAGTTACTGTAGCAAGAGTCCAATTCTGAAAGGTGTCAAGGCGTTCCTGTTCCCGACACATGCCAGGATTTTGACAAGCCGGAGGTCTCTGGTGAGACATATCCTCAACTCCACGGGAGGAAATGGGACTGGAGGGGGCCAGGTTTAAGTAACCCACCTGCTCCTCCATTTGGCCTGAAATGGATGCCGTGGTGGTCGATGTTACAGGTGCCACAGGGGCGGAAAGCTGTAGGATGGCTACGTTGCGAAGCGGGGAAAAGGCAGAGTGAGAGGACAAAAATTTCATATAAACCCTGTTTCATATAAACTCAAAATGTGACCACAGGGCGTGTCCACTCAAGCCCTTCTCTCTGCTGGACATCCCATGACTAGTGTCTAGTCGTCCATGACAGAACACATCATCTTATTAATCTTATTAAATACCCTCTATGATGCAGGAACCGACTCTAAGAACAAAATCAAATTTTGTTCAACACCACAAAATGTTCTTTTTTTCTGGTCTGTACACAGCGGGCAAATTAGTTGTATCATTTGAAAAATCACCACACAATTTCAGGTATTCACATCTTGGAAATGGTTGCCAGCTCGGGAATACAGTAATTCAAATGCAGAAAACAAATATTTAAATATTTAAATATTTAATCTTTTTAAATCATGTAGTATTTTTTATTATTCTAAATATTATTATTATTATTATTATTATGTATAATAATACTATTTTTATGAGCTCAGACATTACCACAATAGTCATTTTTGTAATTATTTTATTTATTTCAACATTATACTTTCGAGTATACAGTGAAGTAGTGAAGAAAATGATAGACCGGCATTACGTACATAAAGTAAAGTAAAACAATATTGACATTTACAGATGGTCTAACCAGAATAGAAAATCTCTGCAGGCTATCATGTCTTGCTCTAGGATATAGTTGACCAGACTTTCAACTAATTCACCAACGTCGGTTTTTGCATTTTTTGACAGCAGTGACACACAGAGATCTGTTACAAAAGTACAAATAGCGAGTATATCTGTGATTTCGAATTCGTCAGAACATGCATGCAACACATCCAGAACTTTTCTGAGGATTACGCCGATCGGCTCTTTGCCGTTAAAAAACATGGGCGTTACATCAGTCCATGACTTTGTCAGGCCTCTTACGACATCCATTTCATTTTTGAGATTTGTCACACATTTGCTACCCTACGCACAATCCTTTTTCATATCACACGCAGCATCGATGATCCCGTGCATCAAGCCAACCATTTGGCCTCTAAAATGATCTTTAAACATAGAGTCTAGCGTAGCTCTTAAAGGACACTCTTTGCCCGTGGCGCACTCACACGCCGGATGATACTTGTGCCCCACATCACCAGAACTCAACGCGGAGTCATTCTCCATCCGTTTTTGCATCGCCATTTTTTCAACTTTTCGAATAGTCCACTATTCGATGATGAAAGATGCTTTTCGTTCCTGGAATGTTCCTGGAATCTCCTGAGTGAGTCCTTGCGGTACAGTCGTCCAGGGTTTGTGTTTTTTGGGTCAGGAGCGTAGTTTGCGTCAGGTTCAGGCAAATGTTGAAGCGGGCTTTGACAGTCCTTCAACTTTTGATCAATGAGATGATTCAGTAGCACAGCAGTCCGCGGCTAGTAGAGCTAGAGTAGAGCTTAGAGCGTGCGATGTCCTGAAATATTTATCAGGACGGCGATTGGGGTCCGCCCCCTTGCCCACCCTGTTGCGTAGGATGAACGGGTGTCGTCATCAGGAAAGTCTATGTAAATTATAGTCACGATGCAACAGAAGTAGTGTCATGGAGAAGTTATGCATATGCCACCAGAGAGAAGTTTATTATTTTTACTTAATCCAGTTACAAAATCTGATTAAACATATGCATGGGTGAATTGTTTGCCATAAGTTCTGTAACACACATTTAGAAAGTAGTTAGGATCTATTTCATTTTGCGCATGCTTTAAGTTAATTTTACCAACTATGATGTTAAAGTTCATAGACCTTTAGCGCATTGAGTTAAAATTAAAAGTGATATCAATATCGCATTAAACACATCATTACCGTGTTTCATAACTTCAATAGTTATCAAGCACCAGCTGATTTAAGTTTTTCTTCAAACAAAAGCAATTTTCTGATAAATCATCATACACCTACATGTGTTTTGTTGTATGCACAGATTTTGAGGGTCGCTTATAGAAAGATGCGTCCTTGTTTCGCGGTATTTTTAAAAACATAGAACCAGAGAACAGAGAACATTGTGTGGTATTCTATATCCGCATAAAGGGTTAAAATATAAAATATACATTTTAGCGCTATTTAAAAACTAGGACGGTATAATGTAAGTGTCTCACATGAAGATGATGGTTTAAACCATCATTTTATCAAATCAAGCCAATTCATGTATATGAACAAAGTGAAGACCTAGAGTTCACTAACATTACAGCTAACTGTAGGGAAATAGATATCTGGGGGAAAGTGTAAATAAAACACCATACAAAACATTACAATCACACCCGGCAATACGACAAGTGTTACGCTAGTGATGTTAAAAATTGTTAAACAATTTCAAAACAGGTTGTTTCAGAAGAAATGCAAACAAAATCAAAGATGCCTAAAAACAAAGGTGTCCAAAATGTTACGTGCTAATATTTGGTCTTGTTTCAGAGTCGGTATGCTCCGGTGAAAACTTTGATGAGGCCGGGAACAATAACGCTGTTAAACATGCGGTTCAATAACAATGTATTATCACATGTATTATATAGGCCTATTTTAAGTTCAAAATGGTGAAATTAGAAAAAAGTTGATTAGTTTGCCTTGATTATTTTTGTCGTTGTTTAACATTTCTCAAAACAGCTGTCAAATATGAAATGTTTAGTTTAGCTACTTGCACCTTATCTCGCACTTTATGACCGTTATCAGCTGGAACTCGCTCTCAGCGACTCCTGTGAACATACTATTGTCCTAACATAGACTATTATTGTTATTGTCCTAACATAGACTATTGTTTTAACTCTGGTTTAACCTGCTGTGCGTCTGTTCACTGTCCATCATGTGCTCTAACACCTGCAGCATCAGCCGGTTGATTGACTTTGAACTGGTGTGTTATATGAAGAATATTGTTATTTCTGGCTGCCTTTCTGTGTTTGGCTTTGATTGCCATATTTATGAGCTTATCTGGCCTTTGAAAAAGTGAATGTTTGAACTCTGGTGTATGCTAAATGAAAACAGGTGTATGAATGTGTCTGCAGGTGTATCTAACCCTAACAACTAATGACCAACTTTATTTTTGCAATTGTACATACATTTTATTCTTCTAACTGTTTGTCTTTGGTTAACACAGCTGGAGAAGAACAACAGGAGGGTTGGAAGACACAGTAGAGGAACTACAGAATAAATATGGAGAGAAAACAGCATTAAAAAGGATCAAGTCTATAGTGAAAAAAAATCAGAAAAAAGAATATCAAACGTAGGAAAAGATTTATAATTGACTTTGTTAGTAGTCAATATGGTTCTCAATGTTCAATAAGCTTTACTATAATGTTTACATGGTTTTGGATGTGTATTTAATTGTTAATTTTTTTTTTTTTTTTTTTTTTTTTTTACAGATGGTGACGTTCTGGAAACAAGACAAATCAACAGCCTAATAATACTACTAATAATAATTCTACATCATTCGGACAGCCATTAATTCAGATCTTTGGCTCTGGAAAGGCGTTAGCAGACTAACATTACATACGCTGTGACATGATGCACATAGAGATTAGTTCATTTTTTAGAACCTTGTGTGTGCGTGCGTGCAATACAGCTTAGAAATGATATTAAATTATTTATTTATTTTATAGTTTTCTGTGATTGTCATGTTTAGGTGTACATGATCGAATATGTGGTTATGGTACAAAAATCATCATGGCTATGGAAAGCCATCAAAATTGAAACTCCACATGGACAAAAAATTATGATTGAATCTTTTCATATAAGTGAGATTTAAGACGACTAAGTACAGTTTTTTAACAGACATTGTTTAATAACCGTTACACAAAATCATTACAGTAATCTTCTAAAAGGTAAATAGAAGATGTGTATGTATTCAAACTTTAAAGATTTTATTTAAACAGTCTTTTGTTTTTAAAAGATATCATTTAAACTTTTAAGATCATACTTCTTATAAATAAACTCAGCATCTGATATCCTGATCGCTGAATTTGTGTGACTCTCTGACACACACACACACACACACACACACACACACACACACACACCCCTTTGGCTGGTGCTTTTTGAAAGCTCCGCAGGTCAAACGCTGGTGTAAAGAGAGGCCAGAGGGCCCTGATTTTTAAACATGTAAGATTATGATGATTTTTTATTTTCGTGAACCCGTTTCATACATTGCATTGTTTCATGAGCTGTTTTTTTTCTTCAACTCTCTAAACATTTAACTGATTGTTTCATAACATGTAGGCCTATG
The DNA here is from genome assembly GCA_021464565.1 of Rutilus rutilus. NCBI lineage: Eukaryota > Metazoa > Chordata > Actinopteri > Cypriniformes > Leuciscidae > Rutilus > Rutilus rutilus. Next base: position 7,439,745 of record JAJAQA010000013.1, read on the forward strand.
TTTTTTCTTCAACTCTATAAACATTTAACTGATTGCTATTATTATTATTATTTTTTTTTTGTGAATCCATTTTATTTAAACTGGATAGTTCTACATTTATATCAACTTTTTGTGCGAGGTTTTAGTAAGATATTTATTTTATATGATTTATTTATAATCATTTATATTCTTTTAAAGAACAGAATGTTTTATGTAAGATGATTTCATATTCTTTTGTTTATCTAAAACTGAAAGAATTGGTTTCAGTAAGATGTTATTTTATATTATTGTATATTATATTATTTGTGTGAACTATACATTATTTTAGAAAATCTCTGTTTCTCACTGTTACCTCAGGAATGGAAGGAGGGGAATCCCGTGACACACACACACACACACACACACACACACACTCCCACAGACACACACACTCACACACACACACACACACACACACACACACACACACACACACACAGAGACACGAGCGCGCTCCCTATGTTTTGAGACGGTGCTTTGAGAGACTCGTTGCAATTTTTTATTTAAACTTTTGGTGTGAGGTTTTAGTAAGCTATTTTATAAACATTTCATTTATATTGTTTTAAAAGAACTGAATGGCTTTTCAACGTTTGTGTGAGATAAACTTCCACAGTTTTTTCTTATCAGTTTCACATTACAGCCCGGATATGTAGGGAGGATCGTGTGTGATACCAACTTCAGAAGTCCAGAACTAGCTGTCATATTATTATAACAGTGTCTTCAAAAACACACACTAACTGTCATGTTCAAAAGGATTCAACTTTCTGTCCAAATCATGATGTATTATTATTATACCCACTTCAAACAATCAGACTTTCTGTCAGATACCATAACATATTGTTTAATCACATGTAGTGTCTTCAAACGATTAACACTTTCTGTCAATATCAAAAGGCATCAAACGGTTTCAAAACTAACCTAACTGTCATAGCCATGACGTATTACTATTATAACACTTTCTGTCCATATCAAAAGACTTCAAACAATCAAAACTAGCTGTCAAAAACATGATCAAGGGCTATGAGGGGACAACCTGTCAATCAAAAATCAAAACTAGCTGTCAACCTGTCAATCAAAAGTCAAAACTAGCTGTCAAACCCCCTTTGATCCCTTTGATCTCCTTTTGATCTCTGTTGATCTTCTTTGATATCCCTTTGATCTCCTTTGATCCTATGCCAAAATGGACGGGGCACCTGTCAATCAATCTTTTTTGACAGGTGGTGGATTATACTTACTACTAAGAATGGAATTACTGAAGACTCGTTTAGATGGCAATCGGATCTCTCTCTTTTGGGAGACAATAACTTCATTTGTCGTGCACTTTGAGCTTTGACACTTTGCAGATGTTTTACATACACAAATCTAAATTACACACTACATAAATGGTAATAAAAAAGCATAATGGGGCAGTTTAAAATTGAGAATAAACATGAAAAATCAGTCCTTTATCTAAATATCAGTACAAAGTGCATTTTTTAAAAATAAAACACTTGTTTTTAAACTTTATACATGCACATTAATATTTAAGCACTGATCTAGAGTTAAAGATCTGCTATTAAAGATAATTAGTGAAATAGCATTAATATTTAATCTCTGCGTATTTACAGCATTTCCTCTTTCAGTTTTGTATGAAATTTTTTAATTGGCAGGACATTAAAATTTGAAAACGTTCACCTGTCCTTTTACATTTAAACAAATATTTAACAAAGGCTTAAAATCAGCATAACTGTCATGTCATTAACTGCACACAAAATAATAAGCCGTACATACCGGTGTTGAGGATGCAGTGATGCTGCTTTCACTCTTTACTGTTCTAATGTGTTTGTGTGCATCTTAACATGCAGGAAGTTACAAAACCTCAAACTCACACCTAAGAGAGTGAGTTACAGGTCAATCTATCTGGTGTCTCACTGACTTCAATGTGGAAAAAGCCTGTACAACCCATGAAATATCTTCGCTTTTTCACCATATTTGGTGATATTAATACTGGAAAGTTACCAGTATTGGGCGAAGCATGTAATGCAACATACTATATAAAAGTATAAAAAAAAAAAATAATAGTTGAAAATAGTTTGTTCATTAAAATATCTTCAGAAATTCAGTTGTATCCTGTGGGAAAAAATAAGTTTAACAAAAACAAGTGTTTTATAGGCTCTAACATTAACAAGGATTTTTGCACATGCAGAACGCTTTGAGAAAATGCAGTCACTCCACTCACACGCTGTGTTTGGGACATGGTATCAGTATGTCAGTACGTTCACTGACTCTAATCCACCGCTGGATGTCAGTGGATGGTAAATGCTGTTAAAGGTAAAGATTGTTGCAACAGTGACATTTAAGCTAGTGGAGAATAGAGGAAAAAACTAATGCAAAAATGAGTTCATGCACTGCAGTCTACATGTTATCATCATCATAGCGTAAGTTCAATTAATGCAGTTTATGTGTCACACACAACACAGATCTTGTAATTGTCCTTTTGTATTACTTCAAGCTAATGCTTGCATATTCAAATAGCTA
>JAJAQA010000013.1:9247279-9412279 GCA_021464565.1 Rutilus rutilus
TGCTTTAAAATTAATTATGTTAGATTGTAACTGAGTCCACTGAGGATGAGTTGTGTAGAATCCAATTGCAGTTTTATTAAAGCAGGCTAAATGTGAATGAATACAACATAAACAGAACAAAACAATGACCTGAACAAACTTGAAACTTGGCTTGAGTGTAAACTTGACAGCATAAACTCATGGAACCGCAGTTACACAAACAAAAGGCTCGTTTGAGATCAGTCAATCAATGCATTTATAAAGCACAATAAAAACAACAGTGGTTGACCATTGTGCTGAATAATATCATTTAAAAGAAAACGAAAAGACATAAACAATATGTCACTAAGACACAAACATACAATTGATGATTGGACAAAATCTGCGATGAACTAAATCTTTGCAGAACCGATCACCGATGATCAACGCGAGATGCATGCTGGTTAAAAATGTGTTCGAGTGTGGTCTGACTGACTGACTGACTATTCTGCGAAAGCGAGGCAGCCATGTCGGATATTGCAGTCAGGAGCAGTTGGATCGACTGCGCTGATCAAAAGCACGATGGGAAACGATTTGCTGACGACACTATTCACAAATAATTTATACACATAAAAAAACATGATATCAGAGTTTTAAAATACAACATTTTAAAAGAGAACAACACATCACAGTCGCATTAAGCTGTGTCGTCAGGAAGTTGTTTCCCACCGTGCTTTTGATCAGCGCAGTCGGTAGAGAGCAACTTTCTTTTTTGGCTTTTCTGGCACACATCAGCATGACATCAGAGCAAGGCGACACACACTCTGACACATTTCTAACCAGCATGCATTTCGCGGTGATAGGTTCTGCGCAGATTTTGCTCATCTTAAACTCTGATATTGATAACATCACACATGAGACTAGGGCTGAATCCAAAATCGCCCCCTATACCCTCAAAAAGCGCATTATTTGAGGGGACAGCCATTTGTGGTGTCCGAAACCATAGTGGACGTTGTGGAGTGCACTCATTCTATCCCACATTGCACCGCAATTACGAGTGTACAGCCGATGTACACACAACAACTGTCCAAATTCACTCGCTCCTTTTCATTCACTCCTTCAAGTGACCCATATTAGTGGACTAACGTAGGGAATAGTGATTTCGGATTCAGCCTAGGAAAGCACATGACAGGATAAGGGAATCCCAATGCAAAATCAGGAAACAAAGGAACCATGCCACAAAATAAAATACATATTAGTTAACTATTAACTCTAGAGAGCAGCATGTTTATTATATTTTACTTGCAATATTTTACAAGTTGAAACTTTGGATTTGTTTATGTTGTTGTCACTAAGTCAGGTCAATCATTAAGAACAGACCTTTTTAGGGGGAGATTTAATTTGAGGTCAGAAAAATTGAAACAGAAATGTCATACCCAATGTCAATACACTAGGAGGTTGAAATATTTCTCACACCCTAGAACAAGCAAAAATATATTTATAAAAAGTATCATCACCTGTAATGTCATTTATGCTATGTTGCCCATGTGGACTGTTGTAAGTTGGTGAAACATCAAGAGAATTGAGAATCGTATTTCATACAAGACGTTAGTAACCTGGTAGCACAACATTTTAAAGAGCTTTTGTTTTGGCATTGAACAAGTTCGTTCATTAGGCCGGGGAGGAGATCATGATGTGAATCGTAGATCCAGAGAAACTTTTTAGATTTTTACTTTAGACACAATGTCTACCCAAAGGTAGAGAGACCAGATTTCTCATGGTGGAATACGGGATGGGATGGACAGCCACTAGTTGTTCTTGATGTCTGATGAAGGCCTTAACAAATAATGTTTTTATTAACAAAGTTCGGGAGGAACACGTTCAAACTATCTATCAGTTCATCACGTCATTCCAACCAGCAAAAAGTAATCAACATGTCTACCCAATCAACATTCAACCAATTTGGCCTAAAAAGCCAAATACGCATACTTTTACGCTATTGTAAGCTCGCACTCGATCGGCCCAAAGCCGGCATCCGACCAGCACGGAAGGTCTAGCGTGTTACTGTCTTTTCTCGAGGCAAATGGTCACACACTCCTAAAAGGTGCAACCTCTGAATGCAAATTAATTTTGTTAGCACATGTTTCCATGTGAAAGAGGTCTGGCTATTTAATTGAAATGCAGCAGGGAATTCGGGGCCTTCTGTACCTCAGATGAGCCCATGATGTTGAAGGACCTCAAAGAATTCAGCATCATGTATTTTAATGTTGGGTTTGCATCTTCTCTCTATTCCAGAGCATTTGATGTTTTGTATCAATTATCTTTGAATTGATTATGAAATTGGCATGATACATTTACCTGACATAATAAATTGTTACATTTGATTATTCTAACTGACTTTATTTTCATTGAAGAGTTAAACGGAATAGTCAAACATTTGCTCATAATTAATGATCCACAGATATCATTAAAACCTTTTCATTTATGGAGTCAGATGAAATAACGAGAGAATACATATTCAAATGTATTACATTTAATCAGAAAATACTTTGCCTCGAGAAAAGATAGTAAGACGTTAAGACCTTCCGCGCTGGTCGGATGCCGGCTTTGGGCCGAGTGCGAGCTTACACTATCTAATTATTTGTGTCACATTATAAGTGTGAACTCGTGAAAGTTCAAGTGTTGCACCTTTTCTTCAATTAAGAAAATTAAAAATTAAAAAAGTTATTATTATAACGTCATGATTATAAAACTGCCTTATATGCAATTGTGTCAGTTCATTTTAACCTATAGGCCTAATAATAGCCTAATGGATAATAGAATAAATTAGTTGAGAGAGATTTTTGAGAAAAATGTACATGTATCTGATATATATCCAAAATGAATCCATATTGAATCGAATCGCAAGATAATGCATCGAAATAGAATAAAATCATGAAAACCCAGCCCTGATAAAAAACACAGTACGCCTACCAGTCATGGTAAACGTAACATGTTTTCAGTAAACCTAATGAAATGTTTTGACAATCTCAGTCAGTACACTTCTTGTGATGCTTGGTTTTAACAACCACAATTTTCAGGATCCACTTTTCTGAATTAGGGTTGTGCTGCAATAAACACAGATTTACACAGGCATATAAACGTGTAAAAATAGCTGTTTTATCTATGAAACAGCAATGCGAGGGAAATGACTCACGAGCAAAGGTCAGTTCAGAGGAACTAGGTGGGGCTCACTCCAGTCACCCTGGGCTTGGAAACAGCAGATGCGACAACTCAACGGGACTCCTGTCAGCAGGTATGTTCGAATCGCGTTTGTGTTCCTTTCAAACAAATAAAACCACAGAATCACGCCTTGTTTGGCCAAACGTTAATTTAACAATACATATTTGTTCCTTCATTGTTGCGGTAAAAGCAGATGGATGAGTCTCCATTGACTTTGACCGTCTCCATTGACTTTGCATTGCGAGAGGCTGCCTCCTTGTCATTTCTTGCTTCTAACAAAAGACAGAAAAATGCCTAAAAGCTGCTATGTGACAAGGTGTACAGCAAACAAGCTAAGAAACCCAGAAATACATTTTCAAACTTTTCATAAGCTGTCGACCCCAAAAAACGAGCGTTTGAGGACATAAAAGTGGATACAGGCTGGAACAAATGGGTAAACGTGTGCAGTAAGTTAACATTTGGTCACTGGTGAGTCAAATATCCAAATGTCAGTTTTATATATTATATTTCTGTAAGATAAACTATCCTGTGTTGCCGATCCTGTGTCTCCTCCAGCGGGTGGATGTTAGTTCTCAGAGTAATGAGACACGTGACGCTCTGTCTCAACTGCCTGTATCCACTTTTATGTCCTAAACGCTCGTTTTTTGGGGTCGAGAGCTAATAAAAACTTATTTCTGGGTTTTTTAGCTTGTTTGCTGTACACCTTGTCACACAGCAGCTTATAGGCATTTTTCTGTCTTTTGTTAGAAGCAAGAAATGACAAGGAGGCAGCCTCTCGTAATGCAAAGTCAATGGAGACGGTTGGATTGTTTCCCCCCCAGTGTGGCCATGGCCTAAATACGCTCTGTCTCTATATGCGTTCTTGTCTGTACTTGTGTTCTTGTGGACTTGTGAAACGTCATCAGTCGCTGCCCAAGTACTGTTCCAATTCAAAGTTCACATCTAGCCAAGTCCAGTTCAAATCCCCGGATGTGTTCTTGATCCGCCCCTTTTACCGAGGATGCATCGAGAGGTGACTTGTGCGGACTTGCCACTTGGAAATATTATAAGGAAACATGGAATTAGTTTCCATTGTTATGCTGATGACACTCAAATATATATTTCGTCACGGCCAGATGAAAACGCTAAATTATCCAAATTGACAGAGTGTGTTAACGATATAAAAGATTGGATGACGCGTAATTTTCTTTTATTAAATCCAGACAAAACAGAGGTACTACTTATCGGTTCAAAAAACCACCCGCAAAACCTCTCGCAATACAACTTTAATATAGTAGGATGTCCTGTTGCTTTATCCTCTACAGGAAAAGACCTGGGTGTTATACTCGATTGCAACCTGTCTTTCGAAAATCATATTTCCTATGTTACAAAAACCGCCTTTTTCCACCTTAGAAACATTGCTAAGCTACATAATATGCTATCAGTTTCTGATGCAGAAAAGTTAGTTCATGCATTCATGACCTCGAGACTAGATTACTGTAATGCTTTATTAGCCGGTTGTCCTGCATCCTCAATAAATAAGCTACAGTTAGTCCAGAATGCCGCCGCTAGAGTTCTTACTAGATCAAGAAAATATGATCATATAACACCGATTTTATCATCACTGCATTGGTTACCTATAAAGTTCCGTATTAATTACAAGGTATTGCTACTGACTTATAAAGCCCTAAACGGCTTAGCTCCAGTCTATTTAACGGATCTTCTATCGCCCTATAATCCATCGCGCTCTTTAAGATCACTTAATTCAAGGCTTTTGGTCATACCTAGGATATCCAGAACCACCAAAGGAGGGAGAGCATTTTCACATTTAGCTCCAAAACTCTGGAATAGCCTTCCTGATAGTGTTCGTTGCTCAGACTCGCTCTCCCAGTTTAAAACTAGATTAAAGTCGCATCTCTTCAGCCAGGCATTCATATAATATTTTTAATCTTACAGTTCAAAATTACAATCCGGCCTCTAGTTAATAAACGCCAGAGGAGAACTGGCCCCCGACTGAGCCTGGGTTCTCCCAAGGTTTTTTTTTTCTCCATTGGGTCACCTGATGGAGTTTTAGGACACCATTAGGTCATTTGATGGAGTTTTTCGGTTCCTTGCCACTGTTGCCTTTGGCTTGCTCAGTTGGGGATATTCTGGGGATATTTAATCTGATTTTATCAATCAATAAATTCCACTAGAAACAAACCTTGTTGTATTATTTTAATTTAATACTGTGAAGCTGCTTTGATACAATCTGTATTGTGAAAAGCGCTATACAAATATACTTGACTTGACTTGACTTGACTTGAGACAGCCAGGTATCCCATAATGCATCTCACACCAACCAGCAACATGTATACCCATCTCACCAGCAAGCGTCAATAGCAGAGGAGAAACCCAGCGTAATTTAAATTGTGTCTAAAAATACTGCTGTTATTGTGTCACGAAATGTAGTTTTAAGAGTATTTCAGGCGAAAATGTAGTTGTTTAAAGCTCAAATCTTTGGTTTATTTATAAAGATAGCGCCTATTTGAAAATTTGATCTGACGTTTTCGGAGTTGTGAGATCCAGGCAATCGGACGCTTGGCGCTCATGTACCCCGCCGAGAACAGCCTTTCCTCGGCTAGTGCTGCTGACGTTTGCCGCTGGCTCAGATGTCTCTAGTCTAGTGGTTTAACATGAGATATACATCGTCTTGTGTATATCTAGCGGGCGATTTATTTATTTTATTTGTCTAATTAATTTATAATTTGTTCCCTGGCAAAACATTTTGGCTGAGGGCAAAGTGAAGTTTCATAGCTTTATATATTTAGTCTATTTAACTTTACGTTGTAGCCTAGAGAGCTGACTTATGTTTGACTGAATCGTTTGCTAGCTTCTTATAGCCTACCTTTTAGGCTACTTATACTTTTATAATGGCTATTATTGATCATTAAAACTGACATTTAACAAAAAAGGTTATGTCATTTTATTTTATATATATAAAGCATATAAAATACTTTATTATACATGTTGCCTACATTCTTCACTGTATGTAGGCTATATATAATAAAATAAAGTGACACACTTTCAGGGTTGTGTTTTATATTTCGTGTTGTTATACATATATGCAGTGAAGATAATCAATTGCATTGCCTGAACCACATTTGTGTGGCCATTAATATGTTTAAGATTTTTTTAAATGAAAATGAAAAGAGGTGGTTTATAACATATTTTGTTTTATTGTGGCCTAAAGAGATAACCGGAGTAGCCAGAGCGAGTTGAGTGATGCTATCAAGTACGCCGCTGTTCCATTTGCAGAATTATCGGACTTGCGTCCTCCCGTCCTCGGGAGTTCGTTCTCCTGAGTCGAACTTGTCAAGTCCGAACTACTAAGGACTGAAGTCCGAAGTTTGCGTACTTGGTATTGAGAAACGGCCAGTGTCATTCTGTCATAGTGGCTAATTCTGTCATTCTGTGATATTGTCTGGATGCATATAGGACAAAGGCTTATTATAAAGCAGATTGGTGTATCTGTATTTATATAGCTCAGCTATTTAAAGGAATGACAACCGCATTCCACAACTTAAACAGTGGTGATTGGCAAGTTGGCCTAAGAGCACAGTGATGATTGCTTAAAGGAGAACTCCGGTCAATTTTAACATTGAGCTCATTTTTTTGTACATTTGGAGTGCTGTCAGTACAGAGAACAACGACAAAAATCGGTGTTGCCTACACCGAGTTATCCTCTTTTTAAAATTTGCACCCTGCCTGTTAACTTCAATGGGGCAAGTTTTAAACCTGCTTTTAGGCTCTTAACATCCTTGATGTGTCATTACAAGTGCACAGGTCATGTGAGTGATTCCTTCGGAGTGAACGTGAGTGAATCTGACTGCAGTAGATGTTAAAGATATTAATAAAAATTATGTTTATTCAGCCAGCGCACATACCTGTATTTACATCCTGTTTTCGGTCGAAGTCCACAGTAGTCGATTGTCGAGTTCACGCGCGTGATCATACGTACTAAACCTATGCGCGTGAACTCGACAGTGCGCTATTTATTAATATCTTTCACATCTACTGCAGTCAGATTCACTCGCGTTCACTCCGAAGGAATCACTCACATGACCTGTGCACTTGTAATGACACATCAAGGATGTTAAGAGGCTAAAAGCAGGTTTAAAACTTGCCCCATTGAAGTCAACAGGGTGCAAATTTTAAAAAGAGGAAAACTCGGTGTAGGCAACACCGATTTTTGTCGTTGTTCTCTGTACTGACAGCACTCCAAATGTACAAAAAAATGAGCTCAATGTTAAAATTGACCGGAGTTCTCCTTTAATGTTTTGTGTCTTGTTGGGCTTTTATCTTTTACCAGCCTATATATGTGTCACGTTTCAGTTTGTGTGTGGACTTTCAGGGGTTTTTTTTTAATCAGTTTCTGTGTTCATTTGTTCTGTTTCCTGCCACTCTTTTGTTTCTATGGTTACTGTCATTATGAGTTAATTTGTCCCAGCTGTGTCTGATTAATGATCTCGTTTATGTTTGCTATTTAAGATGCACCCTTGCTTTCAGTCTTTGTCTGGTTTCCGTTGTGTTAATGTGTGTTTTCCCTGCCTGTCAGCTTGTTCCAGACTGTTCGCAATGGAAGTCAATCAATCAATCAATCAATCAATCAATCAATCAATCAATCAATCAATCAATCAATCAATCAATCAATCAATCAATCAATCAATCAATCAATCAAAACTAACTTTAGCTGGACAATAACTTTAGAGCTGTTGTAAAGCATAAACAATCTGTTACGGTAATTTCCTATTATCACTGTAAAGCTGCTTTGAAACAATCCATATTGTTATAAGCACTATATAAATGAAGGTGACTTGACTCCAGAGAGTTATTAAGTTTGCATCTTTGATCGGAGTCTTGTCTGTTCCTGAGAGAACCACAGTATGACAATATGCAGGACTTGCAAAATTCGTAGTCAAGCTACCAATTTTGCAAGGTAAAAGACAAAAGCCCAAATTAGCCAGACGTTCTGGGGCTCCAGTAGGGCTACCAAAATGCATCACAAAATCATTCCCATTAATTGTGGGTAGGTTGTGGGTGGATGAGAGAGAAATCATTAATGTGCTGCTTCTAATAAGGCAAGGCAAGGCAAGGCAAGGCAAGTTTATTTATATAGCACATTTCATACACAATGGCAATTCAAAGTGCTTTACATAGAAGAAATTAAAATAATTAAAGAAATAAGAATAATTAAAACAGTTTAGAAAAAATAAATAAAATACAGTACAGTACAAACAGTCGGACGAACAGTGGCACAGTGCTCATTCAGTAAATGCAAAGCTAAACAGAAGTGTTTTGAGTTTGGATTTGAATGTGACTACTGTAGGAGCACGTCTGATCTCCTCTGGAAGCTGGTTCCAGCTGTGGCTGGCATAATAGCTAAAAGCAGACTCACCATGCTTAGAGTGAATCCTTGGTATTTCTAGCTGATATGATTCTAATGATCTGAGTGATCTGTTGGGTTTATATTCATCTGCAATATATTGAGGTCCTAGGCCATTGAATGATTTATATACCAGTAATAATACTTTAAAATCAATCCTAAATCTAACTGGGAGCCAGTGTAAAGACCTGAGGACTGGTGTGATGTGTTCATATTTTCTGGTTCTGCTCAGAATCCTGGCAGCAGCGTTCTGTATGAGCTGCAACTGTCTTATGGTCTTTTTGGGAAGGCCAGTGAGGAGTCCATTACAATAATCCACCCTGCTGGTGATGAAAGCATGCACAAGTTTCTCTAAGTCTTGTCTGGAAACAAAGCATCTTATTCTTGCAATATTTTTCAGATGATAGTATGCTGATTTAGTTATAGCTTTGACATGACTACTGAAACTAAGGTCTGACTCTAGTGTCACACCAAGATTCCTGACTTGATGTTTAGTTGTTTGACCCCTGGAGTGAAGGTATGCGTTCACCTTGAGAACTTCATCTTTGTTTCCAAACGCAATGACTTCAGTTTTGTCTTTGTTTAACTGAAGAAAGTTTTGACACATCCAACTGTTGACTTCATCAATGCATTGGCACAGGGAGTCAATGGGGCTGTAATCGTTAGGCGATAGGGCTAAGTAGAGCTGTGTGTCGTCTGCATAGCTGTGGTAAGCAATTTGGTTCTTTCTCATTATTTGGCTCATTGGGAGCATATACAGGTTGAACAGGAGTGGTGCAAGAATTGAGCCTTGAGGGACTCCGCATGTCATGGATGTCCACTCAGACTTATGATCTCCTATACTCACATAATAACCTCTCCCATCTAAGTATGACCTGAACCATTTTAGGACGATCCCAGAAATCCCCACCCAGTTTTCCAGCCTGTCAAGAAGTATGTTATGATCGACAGTGTCAAATGCAGCACTGAGGTCGAGTAGTACCAGCACTGATAATTTGCCAAAATCAGTATTTAAGCGAATATCGTTTATTATCTTTATGAGCGCTGTCTCTGTGCTGTGGTGCGGTCGGAAACCAGATTGAAAATTGTCAAAGGATCCATTCAAGCTCAAGAATTTATTCAGCTGATTGAAGACAACTTTTTCAATGATCTTGCCTATGAAAGGAAGATTTGAGATCGGCCTATAGTTGCTTAATATGGTCTTATCCAGATTGCTCTTTTTCAGGAGGGGCTTGACAACTGCAGTTTTCAGGGAGTTTGGAAAACTCCCAGAGAGAAGTGAGGCATTTACCACTTCTAGAAGATCTGCTTCTAAACTGTTTAACACACTTTTGAAAAATGATGTGGGAAGTGTGTCAAGAGCGCAGGTTGATGTTTTAAGGTGCTGTACGGTTTCTTCCAAAATTTTGCCATCAATTTCTTTGAAATCAGACATCGTAACTACTTTCTCAGGTGGATTGATCTGTCTGACCCCAGCGTAACTCAAGGATGTGCTGATCACCTTTCTGATATTATTGATTTTCTCAGAGAAGAAAGAAGCAAACTCACTGCACTTGTTGTCTGAGAGCATTTCACTGGGAATCTGGCTTGGGGGGTTTGTCAGTCTCTCTACAGTTGCAAAAAGAGTGCGTGTGTTGTTTAAATTGCTGTTTATAATATTTGAGAAGAAAGTCTGTCTAGCTTTGCCTAGTTCCATATTGAAAGCATGAAGGCTGTCTTTGTAGATGTTATAATGGACTACAAGTTTTGTCTTCCGCCACATGCGCTCTGCTTTTCATATTTTGCACTGCTGTTGAGTTTCTCCAAGGTGCTTTTTGTCTGCCACTCTTCTTCCTGACTTTCACAGGAGCAATATCATCAATTACACCTTTAACTTTTGAGTTAAAAGAATCAAGGAAAAAATCAACAGAGTCTGCAGATATGCTTGGTGTTAAAGATATAGCCTTCATAAATAGGACACCAGTGTTCTCATTTAAGCATCTCTTCTTGACAGACACAGATCTCGCTTCAGTGGCAGGAGAGATCAATATATCAAAGAAAATACAGAAATGATCAGACAGTGCTACATCCTTAATAACAATCGATGAAATGTTTAGACCCTTACTGATAAGTAAATCTAGAGTGTGTCCACGATTGTGTGTGGGTCCATGTACATGCTGAGTCAGATCAAAAGTTTTTAAAACAGTTTTGATTTCTTTTGCCATATTGTTTTCTGCATTGTCTATGTGGATGTTAAAATCTCCAGCAATGGCAAAACAGTCAAACTCTGAGGTAATTGTTGATAACAGTTCTGTAAAGTCCTCAGCGAAGGCTGGAGAGTATTTTGGAGGCCTGTAAATAATAAGTAAAATGCGTGGAGCACCTTTTAACATAATACCCAGATATTCAAAAGACGGGTAATTCCCAAATTATATTTGCTTACATTGATAGATATCTTTAAAGAGAGCAGCTAGACCCCCACCTCTCTTAACAGCTCTGCAGACACTCATAAAAGTAAAGTTAGGAGGGGCTGCTTCATTGAGGACTGTTGCACTGCAGCTGTCTTCTAGCCAGGTTTCATTTAGAAGCATAAAATCTAGGTTGTTTGTGGTTATTAAGTCGTTGACTAATAACCACAAATTTATTTTTAAGTGAACGAATGTTTAAAAGTGCTAACTTAACAGTCGTACTTTTTGTCCCCACATCAATCTTACTTTCACATGTAATAGGCACCAGATTAGTTGGGTTTGCTGTACGGCTATTGAAGGCCTTAGACTTTCTATCTTGTAATAGAACAGCAATAGAGAAAGATACAGGCACACTGGGTTCCCGCTTGTTCTGTAAACATTTGAGAAAGTTACTGTTATCAGAGCGGGCACCCGACACATATCACTGAGAGCTGGTATCAGTTGTTTTTGGTTCACCTCGAGCAGATGGAGGAGGGTGTGGGCCCTGGCGTTGTGGCAGAGGCCGAAGAGCTCTCACAGGAGGGCGAGGGCGAGCTGGGCCCGCAGGCTTTGGTGGCAGCGGTGCCTGTCGTTTTTTGGTTGGTATCTGGGGGCTTGCAGCAAAAGAGTGGGATAGTTTGGTTCCAGCATGCACCAGTTCTTCCATTCTCTGTGAGAAGCACAGTAGTGGCGATGCTGGGGAGAGAGAAAAGGTGTCTGGTGAAAGGGGCTGTTGCTCTGGTGTTATAGGAGGCTGTGATATGCTGTCCTGGCTTCCCTGGCTGTTTTGCAGGAAGTCGTCCTTGGGTGCTGAATCTTGAAGCAGTTCTAATGTGTCTGTCTGTGGTGAGCTCTGTGGGCACGGTTCAGCTGAGATTGAGTCCGTGAGCAGAGGTTGTTGTGGCGGAGTGGTGTTATCATTGTCCTTGTGTGATATGTCAACCGCATGTCCATTTTGCTGCTGAAGTGAAGTCCTGTGATCATTCATACTGTGTCCAGGTGTGTGTGTGCCATTCAGATTGAGTGGATTGGCACACATTGCAGAAGGATGATTGAGGGAGAAGTAGAAATTGTCCTTTAACACTCTTGAACCAAGTTTGTTTGGGTGACGGCCATCCCGATGAAAAAGTTGTCTCTGACTCCAGAAAAGATTGAAATTGTCAATGAAGTTCACTCCTTTTATATTGCAGGTTTTTTGCAGCCATGTATTAAGCCCAAGCAACCGTGAAAACCTGTTTGTTCCTCTTGCTGGGAGTGGTCCACTGATGAATGTTTGAACTTTCAGTCTTTTAAGTGTTTCAAAAAGTTAATTGAAATCCTTCTTAAGGAGTTCTGACTGCTCTTTATGAATATCATTCTTCCCCACATGAATTATGAGTCGATTTGCAGTCTTATGTTTCATCAGAATGTTCTGAAGTTCCCTGTTTATATCAGAAGTTGTTGCTTGTGTAAGGCAGCACGTAGTTGTATCCTTGCCACTAATGTTTCTGATTATGGAGTCCCCCACTATCAGAGTCCTGGGCTCGGCTGCGCTCTGAGCTGAGTGCCGCTGTCTGCTCGACCTTGAGCACCAGTTAGCATCAGTGTTAGCTACTGGCCCATTCAGTCTGTGTTCGATCACATTCATCACATTTGGGGATTCCTCATTTACATTCATTAGTACTTCAAATCTGTTCTCAAGATGTATAGGCAGTGGTAGGAGACCAGTGTTTGCAGTCCTTGTCAGAGCTGTATCTGGGGTAGAGCATGCTACTGCGGCAATATGTGAGGCTCGTGACAATCTGATGTCTCGAGTGCCTTTGGGTCTCACTCCCTGTTTGTGCCATCGATTAGTAAGTCGATCGGCTTGTTTCTCTACCTGTCGAGGAGCACTAGTTTCATGGGACTCACCGGCTGTATGCTGAGGGTGTCCATGACGAAGCTCTGTTGTGTGCTCCGTCTGGTTTGGTGGTCCCGTAAGTAATTTTGTTTCAAGAACTGCAATCCTTTGTAAAAGTCTGTGGCAGTTAGTGCAGCAAGTAGATTCTTGAACCTGAAGAGGCATTTTCTCTCTTATCCTTATGAATGCAGGCAGTTGTGTTTTCCTTTCCCGGAATGTAAGCTGGTCGGGTAAAAGAATTCTGCGTTTTTGTAGTAATCCAAACTTTGTTGTCTGAGCACTGTGCTGTTTGTTGAAGTTAAAATTAGGTGATAAAAGGAACTAAAATATAAAAATATAGGAGATAAAATGTAAAAGCGATAGAGCAAAGCGCGGAGCAGTAAGCAAGAGCGTCCGAACAGTAGCTGAGCAGGAAGTAATAAAGGCACCGAACTCTCATTTCACGGTAAAACTAAACGAACGTGCGCCACTCTTTTCTTTTAGTTTTCAATAACAACGTCTACTTTGGCCCTGTCCCAAATGGCACCTTAAACACTCGCGGTCTTCCTCTGAGTCCGCACTTTCGTGACGTAAAGCCACTTTGACTGTCGGGAAGAAGTCTTCTGTAGGGCTCACATCAGTGCAGGGTCGGCAAAAGTGCGCATCGAGGGCGCACATCGGTGCTCACAAGCAGAGGCGAACCAACACTGAGTGTGGGCCCCAGGCAAAATTAATCAATGAGGCCCTTTTTTTATATATACTGTATATATGTATTTTATATATGTTTTATATAATATATAAGATTTTTTTGTTAATATATCTTCATTGCCTAGAGATATTATTATACAAAATTCAAAAAGTAGTCAAAACAGAACATCTAACAGAACATAAGTTGTTTATTTTTTACAACATTGTGTGCTTATTTTTTTTAATTAACGAAATGTCAATCTTCATCTTTATAACAGAAGATACAACATACAAAAATACAACAATTTTCAAGATACAGTAAATCTTCAAATGTGTAACAGATTGTCACCTTAAAAACAGTCATTTGCGTGGTGGAACAAGCAATGCTATTTAGAAATATATAGTTAGCATCTTAATTTAATATTTGTTTTATTGTTTTATTAGTTCATTAACTAATTGTTTACTCAAGTTTAATGTAAAGAGCTGGATACTTATTACTAATGAAATAATGTAAACTATAGTAAATGCATTGTTTAAAAGTGGACATTTCAAGCTTTATATAGATATATTTCTCATGTATGTGAGGCTAGTAGCCAATACGCTGTTTCTGTTTATTTTTGAGATGCACTCCAATTCACAGTCCATGAAAGCGCGCCCTGATTGTTTTATTTTATTTTACAAATTAAAGCACAAAGTTTTCTTGTTATTGTGAGTTTACACAAATAAAAGTAGTTGCGACTGATGCATTATGTACAAAAGGCCCGGATGCCCTTAAATGGCTTGGATGATTCTGACCAATCACAGCGCTACTTATTGTAGCGTCACCTGGGCTGAAGCGGAAACCGCGTTAGAGAGAAGATGCAACGCATGTGAGAGTGTTAAGTTCGGGTAGCTTCATTGTAGTTCATCTATAGTAGTTTGATTACGATTCAGTGAAGTTTATATGGAGTTGCTGTGTGCGTGCATGTCAAAACCACACATGTAAACTCAACCAGCTCTTCAGTAAACAAGTTAAACTTTGACCCTGTTTGGTGTGTCTCTTCAATTAATTCAACTTACGCAGTTCTGACCGACTGCCTGCTGTGTTTCACATCCATCTAAATTAATCTACATTCGAACCTCTTCATTTTAATGGTCCTTCGAGCCGGATAGTGAATTACAGTAGAGAGATGACATCCCATTCTAGACGACAAATAAGACTACCTGCACATCTAGCAGATTACCAAGTTTCTGATTCAGCACATATGAAGAGAGCACTACCTTTGTTTCCGCCCACGGTTGATAGCGTCTCACGATCATCTTCTCCAGAGAGTCAGTCACCGTACGCAGATGATCTACTACTACGAGATGAATGGCCAGATCCAACTGGACATGCGTCGCAAGAGTATGATCAGCTCCGCCTCCAAGACCAGCAGCTGTTTGATATTAAATCTATGTGGACTGAGATGAAAAGAGACAACAATGAGCTACGCAATCACATTTTACCTGAGATTCTGTCCACAATGCGAGGGCTCCAGGCAGAGAATGCTACACTAAAGCGCGAGATTCAGCAGATAGCCACAGGAAGAGAGACTCCTCGTCGACCAGTAACGCCAGTTCCAGCCCCTCGCACTCATGTGCCACCGTACGTCCATAGACAGAGAGATTCTGCAGTGTATGCTGGTGAGCTTCCTCTAGACTGATCGGTCCAGTGTGAGCAGCTGACAAACGAGATGGAAGACTTAACGTTTTCATCCAGGCCAGAGCACCCATTTGCTGAAGAGAGTCGTCGTGCCCCCCCACAGATGTCCTACACCAACACAGCCCAGCCGGTAACAGCTGTAAAATATGAGGATGAGACGCTTAGTCCCAGACATAGTCGTCGCCAGAGTGATAGAGACTTCTGTCTGCCTCCATGCCCAGAATTGGTGCCTAGAGCGGAGATGCAGCACGTCCAGGAGCAGATATATCGAGGCCCTAAGCCTACCATCCCCAGTCTGACAGCAGCTGATCCTAGACAGTTCTCAAGATTACGGATGGCACTAGAGAACCTTCTGCCAGTGAATGCGAGTGAACGCTTTAAGTATCAGATCCTGACTGATCATTTAGAGCTAGAAGAGGCCCTACTAGTAGCAGATTCCTACTGTAATTCTGTGAGACCATATACAGACACTATGCAAGCTCTTGTGAAGATGTATGGTCAACCCCACAAGCTTGTGCTGCGGAATATCGCGGAAGTACTAGAAGGTCCCAATCTTAAGCCGGGTGACGTTAAAGCATTCAAGTTCTTCGCCCTCCGTGTACGCTCATTAGTGAGTATGTTGGAACAATTGGGGTCTGAGGGAGCATCTGAATTAGAATGCGGTTCACACGTGTCTAGACTCCAAGGCAAGCTCCCTCACGAGCTCCAGATCAGCTTTAAGAGGTATGTCCATCCTTCTAGGATCACAGTCCCCACTCTTATCGACTTTGCGGACTGGTTAGAGTATGAGCTCCAGGTCCAAGATGACACTGCCAAGACCGTTACATATGTTCCACCCTTAACTACTAAGAAGCGAGAAGGTCGTCACGACTCCAAGCTTCCTGGGAGATCTACGAGTTTCCTATTGGGTACAGAGAAACCTGCTGCAGACAGTGAACGCAGAGTGTTCGCTCCAGAGTCCCGGCCCAGCTCTGCCAGGTACCAAGAGAAGTTACGTGCCTACTGCCCTTATTGTGATAATGCCAATCATTTTCTGAATGGATGTCACAACTTCAAAGAGTTGACTAGGGACCAGAAGGAGGCCTGGATTCGTAAGAATAATAGATGTTGGAGATGCGGCCGCAATCATCACGCTTCCAGATGCACACTGAAAGCCTTGTGCAAGACCTGCAACAGGAAACACCTCCTTATATTGCATGATCTGAACGAGAGAGCTGTGACCACCAGTACAGCGCCCAAACCCCCAGAAAACTCCTGTCTTGTGAGTACTACGAAAGACATCTTGTACGTTGACCGTTCTGTCAGTAGCCGTAGAGTCATGCTGAAAGTGAGTAAGGTAATCATCACGAACGGAGATGCATCGTTAGAGACGTATGCAGTGCTCGACGACGGGTCTGAGAGGACTATTCTCCTTCAAGCAGCCGCACAGCAATTGAACCTCAGAGGACAACCAGAAGACCTGATACTGAGAACAGTGAGACAGGATCAGCAGGTGCTTCATGGGGCGGCTGTCTCCTTCACAGTATCATCTGTGTCTCATCCCCACAAGAAATACCTCATCCAACATGCCTTTACAGCTGAGAGACTAGGTCTTGCTG
Source organism: Rutilus rutilus (assembly GCA_021464565.1). Lineage (NCBI taxonomy): Eukaryota > Metazoa > Chordata > Actinopteri > Cypriniformes > Leuciscidae > Rutilus > Rutilus rutilus. The sequence goes on from JAJAQA010000013.1 coordinate 9,264,114, forward strand.
AACACACATACTCGGTGGCTTCCTTAAAGAAGAGATACAGACATCTAACTGGCCTCCCGTTGCAGCAGATGGATAAAGTGCAGCCAATGTTGCTGATCGGATCAGATTGCCCCCACCTCATCATGCCCATTGAACCAGTCCGGTTAGGCCCACCAGGTGGACCCGCAGCAGTCAAGACCCGCCTGGGATGGACTCTTCAAGGTCCTACGCATGAGATTCGTCACGAGATTAACACGCACCAGTGTTTCTTCACCTCTGTCCTCCCCAACGCAGACCTGTTTGCTCACGTTGAGAGATTATGGCAGATGGATGTGATTCCCTACCGCAGCGAAAAGGTAGTGACGAGATCCAAGCTAGACCAAGAAGCCATCAGACTCTTGCAGGAAAAGACGGTCCGAGTGGAGGTAGAAGGGACGATGCGGTATGCTACACCACTGCTTCGGAGGCAGAGCATGCCACAGCTGACCATGACCAAAGAAGCTGTTCTCCCTCAACTCAGGAGTGTTGAAAGGAGACTGCTTAAGAACCCAGACCAGGCTTTGGCCTACCAGGCTGAGATAACTAGGCTGAAGGAGGCAGGTTACATAGCCAAGCTGGAACCGAGAGAAGTTGCGAGCTCCACAGAGTCATGGTACATCCCCCACCATATGGTGCAGCATAATAACAAGAACCGGGTCGTCTATAACTGCTCCTTCCAATATGAAGGTCACAGCCTAAATGAGTTTCTTCTTCCAGGACCTACGCTAAGCTCATCACTGCTAGCAGTTCTGCTCCGCTTCCGCGAGCATCAGGTAGCCATAAGCAGTGATATTCGAGGCATGTTTCACCAGGTGAGGCTACTCCCTGATGACATGCCCTTACTCAGATTCCTGTGGCGTGACCTGAAGCCGGAGCAACCCCCTAATGTGTACCAATGGCAAGTTCTCCCCTTTGGTACCACATGCAGTCCCTGCTGTGCCACTTACGCCCTTCAGAGGCACGTCATAGACCACAGCCAGTCTGGAGACCCAGTCAGAGAGGTAATTGAAAAATCATTCTATGTTGATAATTGTTTACATAGTCTTCATTCCCCTCGAGAGGCCAGAGACCTAGTTGATCAACTATGTTCTCTCTTAACCACCGGAGGCTTTGATCTTCGACAATGGGCCAGCAATTGCCCGTCCGTGGTTACTCACCTCCCTTCTGAGTCGAGATCCGATACCTGTGACCTCTGGCTTAGTCAAGGCCAACAAGACGTCCACGAGTCTACGCTCGGATTACATTGGCACTGTCAGTCCGACACCCTACGTTACAAGCACAGAGCTAGCCGCTGCTCCACTGTGACAATGCGCAACATCTACCATGTACTGGCTAGCCAATATGACCCCCTCGGTTATATTATCCCTTACACCACCCGGGCGAAGATATTAGTACAGCGATTATGGGATAAAAGGCGCGACTGGGATGATCCGCAATTACCTGAGGAACTCCTTACTTCATGGTCTGAGTGGGAGAAGGAGTTAAGTGGATTAGAGAAGATATCTCTACCCCGATGCTATGCCAGCTCACAGATGGATCACTCGTCATGTAGATACGACGTCCACGTTTTCTGTGACGCATCGGAGCAGGCATACGGTTCGGTGGCTTATCTACGGATAGAAGACAAAAAAGGTCAGGTAGAAGTCATCTTTATAGCCGCCAGATCCCGCGTTGCGCCCCGCAAGCAACAATCTATACCCCGCTTAGAGCTGTGTGCCGCGCTTACTGGAGCGCAGCTTTCCCAACTCCTGACTACAGAGCTTACAATTCCTATTCACTCCACCACGCTCTGGTCAGACTCTACCACCGTGCTCACATGGCTGACATCCAGCTCCTGTCGTTACAAGGTGTTCGTAGGAACACGGGTGGCAGAGATACAAGAGATAACAGCTTCGGCCACCTGGTGCTATGTCAGATCTGCAGACAATCCAGCGGATGACATCACGCTAGGCAAGCCTCTTTGTGACCTTGCTACAGGGAGCCGGTGGAGCCAGGGACCAGCCTTCCTCAAGCTGCCACCAGATAGGTGGCCCGGACAGCCCCCTCTATCGTTTGAAGAGCCAAACAGTGAATTAAGACAGTCTGCCTTCTCCGGGTTAGTGACCACAACTGCACCCCCACTTAAGCCACCGCACTACAACACGCTGTCAGAGTACCTGAAAGCCTATGGGCAGGAGCTTCACGGGGCGGCCTACACCTCCAGTTCTGACCTCCAAAGAGACGTTCAACAAGCAGTCCTTCGCCAAGCTCAATCAGAGTCCTTTCCCGATGAGCTGAAGCTTCTGAAGTCAGGCAAACCAGTGTTAGCCACAAGCAGGCTGGTCTCACTCTCCCCTGAGCTCGACGCTGCTGCTGGACTGATTCGTGTAGGAGGCCGTCTTCGTCACTGTGAGGTACTAGAAGCGGAGGCTATTCATCCAGTTGTCCTAGACCCTCGACATCCGACCACAGAGCTAATCATCAAGGATTATGACGAGAGGCTGCATCACCCCGGTGCAGAGAGACTGTTCGCCGAGATCAGAAGGACATACTGGATTATTAGAGGCCATGAAGCTGTCCGCCGACACCAGCGCCAGTGTGTAGAGTGTAGAAAATGGAGAGGCCGCCCAGAAGTCCCCTTTATGGCCGACCTACCCCTTACCAGGCAGAGATACTTCCGTCCAGCCTTTTACTCAACTGGCATGGACTGTTTCGGCCCCTTCTTAGTTAAAATCGGCCGCCGTAATGAGAAGAGGTGGGGCATAGTCTTTAAGTGTATGACCACCAGGGCAGTCCATCTCGACCTTCTAACCAGTATTGATTCTGATTCGTTCCTGATGTCCCTACGACGGTTCATTGCACGACGAGGGAAACCGTATGAGTTATTGAGCGACCAAGGCACCAACTTTAAGGGAGGAGAACGTGAATTAAATGAGTCTTTCGCCAACCTCCAAGAGGAGCTACAGAGTCACCTCGCCAGCCAGCAGATAAAGTTTGTTTACAACCCGCCAGGCGCCCCTCACTTCGGCGGTTGCTGGGAGAGGGAGATCCGCTCGATTAAGACAGCCCTCTGAGTGACCATCGGGGCTCAGACTGTTACTGAAGAAGTTTTGAGAACAGTTCTGGTTGAGGTTGAAGGTATTCTCAACTCAAAGCCCCTTGGGTATACCTCATCTGACGTAGCTGACCCTGATCCAATCACCCCGTACTGCTTTCTGATTGGCCGTAGAGACGCATCCTTACCTCAAGTAGTCTACCAAGAGTCCGAGATTCTGAGTCGCAGACGCTGGCGCCACAGCCAACTGCTTGCAGAACACTTTTGGAGACATTTTCTCAAGTATTACTCACCCGGTCTCCAAGCTCGCCAGAAGTGGAAGACAGAGAAAAGGTCATTAGAGAGCGGGAACGTGGTCATGATTGTCGATCCTCAACTTCCTCGTGCCCTCTGGCCAGTAGGCAGAATCACCCAGGTGTTCCCAGGCGCAGATGGGCGGGTCCGAACAGCCAATGTAGATGTCAAGGGTAAGACCTACACGCGAGTCGTGGCTCGCCTCATCCAGCTTCCGGCCCTACCTGAGGATGACTAGGCCCAGATATAGACCTTTGTGAGATGATCGAATTCAGTTCTTGAATTCGGGGGCGGCTGTACAAAAGGCCCGGATGCCCTTAAATGGCTTGGATGATTCTGACCAATCACAGCGCTACTTATTGTAGCGTCACCTGGGCTGAAGCGGAAACCGCGTTAGAGAGAAGATGCAACGCATGTGAGAGTGTTAAGTTCGGGTAGCTTCATTGTAGTTCATCTATAGTAGTTTGATTACGATTCAGTGAAGTTTATATGGAGTTGCTGTGTGCGTGCATGTCAAAACCACACATGTAAACTCAACCAGCTCTTCAGTAAACAAGTTAAACTTGGACCCTGTTTGGTGTGTCTCTTCAATTAATTCAACTTACGCAGTTCTGACCGACTGCCTGCTGTGTTTCACATCCATCTAAATTAATCTACATTCGAACCTCTTCATTTTACATTATTCTTTTCTGTATGGCCAGAAACTGAATATTTTAAGTTGTTTCCACTGTTTATAGGAAAATGAAAGTAATCGCGTCTGCGCCTCCATGTCACGCAGTGCGCGCTCCACACTCCGCACAAACACTTGGATATGCGCCTAATAATAGTGAACATTTAAGGTTAGAGCGAGCGGCCATGCCCAATGGATACGTCCTTTATTCAGGCACGTGCACACATAGACATCAAAGGGGGAATGAGCACCTGCCCTTTTTATTCCTGGAGAGAAAGTGCCCTTTTTTCTGGGGAGCTTTTTTTATTTTTGAAAAATAATATATATTCCTGTTTGCGCACAGCTTCCCTGTCAAACAAATATATTTATTGAAGAATAGTATATCTAAATATCAGGTCAGGAGTTCTGAAGCGCTCCCTCTCCCTCTCTCTCTCCCCCCCCCTGGGTCTCTGCGCAGCGGCGCACATCGGCACACACACACACACACCTGCAGGCAGCAGCAGCCACTCCCAGCAGTGTTTTTCTTGGCTTGTGCTGAGGTGAGTGGCGCTGGCGATGAACAAAAGATTAAACTACCTGGTCGAGGCTCGAATTTACTGCTGATTAGCCAAAGACAAAATAGTTAACCTGTGTTTTGCTAGCATGCATGCCTCATGAGCTACTAGACTAGCTAATGTGTAAGGGATAATCGCTATACATTATCCTGCTTATTACATGGCTACCTACCAAATAAATTATTAATTTGACACAAAATATTGATTTAAAGGGGAGTTTATTGATTTAAACCCGATTGTATTGCTTCCGCTAAAGAAAATAGTACGCTCCGTCTCTACGGTTAGAATCCTCTGAGTCCATAGCAACGCTCTGTTTTTCATGGCAACGGTCTGTTATACATGAATATCAGTCACGTGACCTCTTACGTCATCCGCTCTTTTTCCAGTTGACGGCCGCCATCTTGAGTACCTACCGAGTACAGTCTATGGTACTGACAAACCTATTATCTCAAGTCTTGTTAGAAAACAAACAAAAAAAAAACTATTCTTGAAACATTATTTGAATTCTTTAAAAAAAATTATTGTATGGAATAGAATAGCTCCTGCAGCAGGTGCATTAGCACAACAGGTAGCATAAAGCTACATGACACAATTTAATTGATTAATATTACACTTTTACTTTTAACTCACTTTAAAACACCATCGAGGATTTGTATCATATTCCGATCGCGGTTTAAAATGGTTTCAAGTCAAAAAAAATATTTTGATATATGTTATATTTAACATTTCATATGAAGCTATGGCCTATCCTTACCTAGCATGCATACTGTAAACATTCTTTATTGATATGAAAATACCCCAGTCGCACGAAAATCACACACAAATCACATATACTTCAAACCGTGCATTTATTAGCTTCTTGTTTCAGGTGAAGAGATGTTACTTTAGCTTTGTTATCACGGATGTCAGAATGAAGAATCATGCAGGACCGCAGGCAGAACAGAAGCGTGATTTTTTTTTTTTTTTTTTTTTTTTTTAAACCACTTCAGCGGAAATCCCGCCCTGCAGCTGATTCTAAAGTTTTCATTGGTCATATCAATCACTGTACTGATTGCCTACACCAAACACTGATTACCATTGGACTAATAGCCCTGGCGGATACTGTATTGCGTGTATTTGAACACAAATAAACCGGAGAAGACGTGAATGAATGCTTTTTGAGTGACGATTTCTATTCAAAATAACGACCGTTACAGATTTATGTTATGTTACATTTATGTTATATTTATGTTACCGTGTTGTGAAAGCATAGCTAGCTAGTTCCTCTGCAACTGACATATCAATCTTGCCAAATCAGGTACTCAAAATGGCGGCAGACAAGTTTTAGAAGTGAATGACGTCAGTGAGGAGACGTTGGTGACATCATCTGATATTCATGTATACTCCGCACAGCGGTCTGTTATCAAGAAATAACACACCGCATTTTACATTGGAATTCAACCAAGCCATGTAATAAAATAAGTTAGTAATAAACTAAGCATATATCACCTCCAGGTGATATGCTTGAGTTATTTTGTTTATCCTATTTACCTGCATTGCCCTGTCAATTAGATGCAAATGTGCGTATTTTAACTAGTTGATGCCTAATTTGCATACAGAACGTCCCCAGTTAATGACTTACATCAAGAGTCTTTCCCCCTGAAATTTAGAAATCTAAATTGATGAATTTAGAAGAAATCTACAGATGCAAACAGATGGAGGATACACTCTAAAAAATTTAGTAAATCTGAGTAACTGCATCTGATACATTTATAAATAAAACTGAGTAGAAATAAGTTAACATTAAACATTCAAAATAACAATATTTATAAATTAACTTTTTTTATTTATGAGTAATTTAACTTTTTTTATTTCCTCTAAACCTTTATAAAATAGTATTCCATACAACCACAAATACATACATGACATTGGCTTTTATTGAATTATTTTGGTAAGTTTAATTTAAACAATCAAGTAAGATTTTCAGAGATTTTATTAAGTTAATAAAGTTAAATATTTCTGTAATATTTACTAAGCCACAGAATATTTTTAAGAGTGTAGTAGGTTTAAAACAAACTCCATCTAAATGTGGATTTTAAAGGTTTTATTTGATGATACAGTCCTCCCTCAAATGTGAAACTAAGTCCATGTCAGTCACCATCAGTTATTGTGTATGTGTGTGTGTGTGTTTACATGCATAGCAATAATAAAATTAATGTATTTGATTAAAACATTAAGGCAATTCAGTATTCTGATGCTTGGTTGTGTGAAGCTAAAACCTAGTGAATACTAAGGAGACCATGGTTTCTGTGTGAACTGATTATTTTGTAGACATCTTTTGAAAATGAAACAATTGCGTGAGTTTGAGGAAGATAAAATTAATTAACTTTTTTAATTAATTTTTTTTAAAGGAAGTCAGAGTTGCGTTAATATATATACTTTTTTGTTTAAAAAAAGAAAAAAAAAATGTAATTATAAGAAGTGCCCCTCAAAATGTCTGTGCACGTCCCTGCGTCCTTTTCATGTTTAACAAATCAAATCATGCATTTGCTAAATACCGCGAGTAAGCGCTGCTCCAGTTTGAAAAAGGCTGCTGAGGCGAGACAGTAAAAGCATAACCAGGTAACGAGAGAGGGGCCCCACTAAGGGGGATGCGGAGATGTTGCTGCATCTTTATATTAACATTCCTGATTGTTTGAATGATCAGCCCTCGGGGGCCCCCTTGAAATACGGGGCCCCAGGCAATTGCCTGGCTTCCCTGCCCTATTGCGACGCCTCTGCTCACAAGCACCCTTCTGAAATCTGAAATGACTAAATTGGGACATATGATCTCATGGACTTAACGGACACACGCATGCGTCAGCCATTTTAAGTCCACAAGACCGAAAGTGCATATGAAGGCTGGATCCCAAATGTCCACTTCACGCGTTCTTGTGGCCTTAAATTGTGCGTGCTCGTCAGGTGTACGAGTGTGTAACACCGTAGGGTGTCCCATTCGACATTTCAGCGCTCAGAAGTGTGCTCATGAGCGCCGTCTTTGTGCCCTCGATGCGGACTTCGGCGAAGCCTGCACTTTCGCACAGTCCACACGAGTTACCTACCCAGGAATCATTGCAACCGCCCAATCAGATAAATGAGGAGTTTTGTGGCTGTTTGACTTTCGGTGGCATGATGTCATCAAGCCTGTCCCAAAACACACTCTCGCGTGCCCTCGAGGCCAGCGCCCCTTAGGTCTGCACTTCCTGATGTCACTAAGTGTGAACTCGAAGGAGGTCCACAAGGCCGGAGTGTGCCATTTGGGATCCAGCCATTGTGTGCCATTTGGGACAGGGACAATCTCTTCAGGGAAAACCAATCAAGGAAAGCATATGCCTGGAGCACCTCCTACTAGTGGTCATTATGTAAAACACAAAGGAAAAAAATCCTTAGATGTTGCTTAATAACTTAACAGCTTTAACTAAAAACATACACGAGCTTAGCAGAATTTTTTCTGATAAAAGTGTTTTCCAACATAATGATGGAAATATTAATGCGTTTAAAGCATAATTTTTTGTCAGGCACTAATTTGCAGACTCTCAAGCTAAGCAGTTGCGGGGTCCACTTGTTTAAGCAGCAATGGATGGAAATCTTACAATTTTAGAAAAGAGGATTAAAAACAACACAAAGGAAGGAAAGAAAGAAAAGTACCATACGTGGGAGCATTTTACTGAAATAGTTAACCAGGATCAATCAAGTGTGATATGTAAAGTGTTGCATATGACAATAAATTATTAAAGCCTATATCCAGCCTTTGCTTTTGCTGAGCGTATTTAATGTTGCAGTGAGGGGAAACAGTGACGATGTAAGATTGTGTTTAGGTGTGGGTCGGGTGCTGATATCAAGCCTAAATCAGAGAAAATCATATGTTCGGGTTTTTAACAGCGGATTCAGGTGACGTTAATCTGCACATCTTTAGTTGTGTTTACTTCTCTTCTTCCGTCTGCATCCACCTCTCCTTCTATTCTTCTGATGTTTGGGAAAGACAATTGGTGCTGCTGCCACTCCTTGTAATTTTACTTAATTTACTGTTGCTTAGTGATCGAGGCTGCATCCGAAATCGCATATTCTCTTTGAGTAGGTACTTATTTTGAAGAAGTAATTATTTCACAACCCCTAAAAAAGTATGTTCTATATAGTATGAGTGTGTGTAGTATGAATGTAATCTGGACATACTACATTCGCCATGCTCTCATCATCATGTGACCCATACTGGTGTCAGTTCTGAACGCTTGGCCTCATAGTAAAGTGTCCATCGTATGCACGCTTCAAAACCTTGCAGGAAGTAGGTCATCCAGGTATTTTTTGCCAACTCTTTTATGAGTACTGTAAATTCGGACACACGCCTACTACAGTATGAAAGTATGCGATTTCAGATGCAGCCTGAGATTGCATGGGCAGTGGAGAAAAACACTTCTTTTTTTTTCTTTTTTTTTAATGCTTTCGACTCCTATTCAATTTTCTACATAAAAAAGGTTGTTGTTTTTTCGGGTTAGGGTTAATTAAATTCATTTCGGGGCACCAAAATATGAAGAGTGCCTGCCCGAAGGCCCACCAGGGATTTTGATATTTTGCAAGCCCTGCTATGCCATGCAACCCACAAAAATAACTTCTTCTTTTTTTTCATCAGGAGAGTAGAGGAGCAAAGATGGGCATGTTACTGCATTATAGGTGGTCCTATATGACAGCTGTCATATGTGTGATCATAATCTGCATGCTCCTGGTGTTCCAAACCCCCGTGGATGAGTTCTCTACAGGCATATGTGCATGTAAAGACTGTGTCAGAGAGCAGACTCACAGTGCTTGGTTCAATGAACTCTATGATCTCTCTATTCAACCACTGCTCACCCGGGAAAATTACGTGCTCAGTGAAGATATCTTCAAGTATTGGAAGGTATTGATCTTACATTTCTTTAAGCCTTGCGCAGTGATGAATTAAATAACTGTAAAATGACATTGAATCTTTTCCAAAAGCTGGCGGGATGCTATGTAGGCAGCATTTTAAGACAGCACAGTTGTGCTCACAACAAAGTTGTTCCAAAACACGGGCAGCATGATTATGTTCCCTTCTGATACATTTTTTTGCTCACATTATTGCATAATATGTCCCAGAATGCATTATGATGAGCTCAATGAAAGAAATACATGCAAGATGGTGGATTAATCCGTTTTGTTAGTCATTAAGTTTACTGTTTACCCCATATTTGCGTGTGCTATATATTTTTATTCTTATGAGTATCATGTCATTCCCTTGGCAACATGTTCACTGCAAATTCTATTGAATTAATTTAAGTAAAGTTTCTCATGCTCTTCAGCTCACTATAGGTTTTGGAACAGAAGTTCAGTGCAAGTGTGTCAACATTTGTTGATTACTAGTTTTTCTGTGAACCTCAAAATACTAAAACCTCTTACATTGAAGTCTATTTTGCATGACGTTTCAGGGCCTTCAGAAAGATAAGAACAAAAGGAACTACACAGTGGTGGTGGAGAAGATGTTTTCTCTCTTCCCAGATAAAACACAATACTTAGATGCTAGTCCAAAACGCTGCAGGACTTGTGCTGTGGTAGGAAACTCAGGGAACCTTAAAGGATCCCGTTATGGACATCTCATAGATCATCATGACTTTGTCATTAGGTAAAAAATGATATATAACCTAATTTGTTTGACTGTTTTTGTGAGACTCCTCACCTCTTGATTTCCAAGACATGATCAAAACTGTGTATTTGTTCGGTGTCACTTTTAGCCATAAACTGTAAGCTTTGCAGTCTGCAGTCATTCTTTGCCCAGTAAAGCTTCTCTTCATAAGCTAAAAAAAAAACCCACCATTTAAATGCATTTAAATTTGGTTGACGATGTCATTTTGTTTTTACATGATGATCTTTCACATGTTTCTTGACCCAGTCATGCTTTGTTAAGCCAGGATAAATAAGGGCCCAACAAAAGGTTATGAGAAGGATGTGGGTTTTAAGGCCACTCACCGGATTATCTACCCTGAGAGCGCTGTAGACGTGGACAAATCAACTTACCTGGTGCTTTCCCCATTCAAGATTCTGGATATGGAGTGGCTCATCAGTGCCTTCACCACTAAGAACATCACAAGGTGAGAAACAGATAATTGAGCAATGTTTCTCAATCTCAAATGGCTGATACACTCTTACAAATAAAGGTTCTTTGTTGGAATCTATGGTTCCATTAAGAACATTCATGGAAACTTTCCATTTCACAAAAGGTTCTTAATAGTGGAAAAGGGTTTACCAGATTATTAAAATGTTCTTCACAAAAAAAAAAAAATTTAAAAACTGTTTACCGAAACGTTCTTTTTGGAACTCAAAATGGTTATTTATCATTGCTGCAAAAAAAAAAAAAAAAAAAAACTTTTGGAAGCTTTATTATTAGGAGAGTAACTGAGTTCTACTTGTATTGATACCCCAAAAGTGAAGTACGACATGTTCTTGGATCTACAACCTTGCTGGTCCTGGAACAACATTTATGTCAACCAATCATAATTTGGCTTTGGGTTGAGTTTGGGACTTGACTGATATTTAATCGATCTTTTGTTTCCCACGGATGGTAGCTGTAGTTAAAATTGGTGTGTGTAATTTATGCACCACCATCATCTTTAGCATTCCCATTCATCTCTTTGGCTGTTGTGGGAACCCATAGAATGCTAACATATAGCTTTCTTCAGGTATTATAAACCTCCTTAATTTGAACAATGGCAGTTTTTAGGCCTTGTTTGAAAACCTTGTCATTATTTTTGCTATTGTAATGCTGCTATTGGTGCAGAAATTGGGGATAAGTTTAGATCTAACCTAACCCTCATTTGCATGTATTGAAGACCAAGGATATGGTTCGAAAGAAGGTTTCTATGCACAAAGTCACATCCATTAAGGATCAAACACTGGAGGGTGTGCAATCTTACAAATACTTGGGGACAATCATTGATTTGAAGTTGAGTTTTGAAGCCAACTGTGAAGCTGTGTGTAAAAAGGGGCATCAACGTTTGTTCTTTTAAAGGAAACTTCAAAATGACTAAACACTGTTGATTCTGTTTTATTGTACTTTTATCAAATCAATTTGGTCAAATTTTCTTTGGTGTCCTGGTACGGGAATTTATCTTTAAAGAGCTGGACCTCTATTAACCAAATTGTAAAATGGTCAATAGGTTGACTGGGGAGCCGCTACTTAACCCTGCTTCACTGTATGCCAGGCAGGTACAGCGAACGGGTGTTTACATTTTAAGTGACAGGCGTCATCCCCTGTATTGTGAGTTCCAGCACCTTCCGTCTAATTGATGGTTTAGAGTACCGCAGTGTACAACAAAACTGTATAAGAACAGCTTTGTCCCTTTAGTGATTAATCATATGAATAGTATAAGACGAAGTAATGGGTTTATTATAATGTTTTAGTGGTTAAGTGTTGTGTTTATAGTGTTGTCTATTGTATTGTCTATGATATGTATGAGAAACAGCCTGAACTTATTCACTGAAACCTAATTTACCTACGGGTATAAAATAAAGGAATCTGGACATGAATTTATGTTTATTTGATATGTTGTACCAGGACAGCAAAAGATAACCAACAAATTCATGTTTTTATGGTACCTTATTATTTCGTGTATGTCATTTTGCCCTTTTTTCTTGTCTTTAGAACTTACATAAAAGTCAGGCCGAGCATAAATGCCAACAGACATAAGGTGAGTGATGTTTTGACATTTTTAACATGCTGTTAAAGGTAGGGTAGGCAGGAATTTTCAAAAAAAAAAAAATCCAAATTTGTTTAAACTTTCCTTATATATCAATACATAATTAAAATTTAAGTACTCTGAAAAAGAGAGTATAAAAATCGAGTGACTGTAGACCTTTTAATCTGCAATAAACACAGCTCATTATTTCCATTCACTCTCACCCCCTCCCTTCTGAGCTCCTTCCAAAGCCACGCCCCCAAAACACATGAACGCGCGATGCCAAACGCTCAGGCTCAGCTGGAAGACGCATTTATTACCTGAGACGAGTGGAGAGGAAGGAGCGCAGTACATACAGTGACATCATGTCAGAATCACATGTAATAAAATGCCTAACTTTATCACTATAAATATAAACAAATAAGATTTATTTTAGTACTCACTATCAAGCTAGCATATCGATACTGGTAAAGTTTAAAATATAGGCTACTTTGTTTGATTCGGTAACGAGCTATATTTATAGCTAACGAGCTATATTTATAAGGCAAAGCTAAAAACAGGTTGCATTGATACACGTTTTTCCATTACCATCAGTTACACTGTGATGAAGGTGAATTTCGTGTTAGATTCATAACATATACGGTGTTTTGCATGTAAGAGTTTCTATGATGAAAGCATTGTTGACTCTGATGAGGACTAACGTTACAGTCCGGTGACAAGTACCTCATCGTCGGTTCGAAGACAGGTCCGGGGTTGAGGGCGAAGCAGAGGAGGTCGTTCAAGAGTGCGGGCAACCAGGGTCCGAGGAAGTAGTTTTTGCCTTGTTTGCCTTCGCTGACTGAATATGCAGGTGCTTTGAATTTTGAATGCTCTTTCTCTGCCATAATTTTACTCTTCGTAGGTTCCGCGCATCTCTTGACTTGCACTCCTCAAATCAAACGGGTGCGCGCGCATATGGGCAGATCTAGCAACAGGGGTGTAGCCATGGTTGCGAGAGTGAGTGACAGCACGAGACATGAAGGCATCTGATTGGTTCTTTACATTCGCACCGAATGGCAGTGATTGGTCAGAGTTTTTACTGTCCTACAGCTGCTACAGAGGTCTGATTTTTTTCATTCCTTTTTCTGAACACATAATGTATTGACTACTATCAGAATGGAAGGACCATTTCACCCAGTATAAAAAAAAATGTTTCTGAACAGGATTACCTACCCTACCTTTAATTATTTCTAAATAATTTTCTCTTAAAAATCTAACTTGATTTTAGTAAGCAATTTATAATGGAAAATTGTATATTTGTAGAAATATCAACATTATATTTTCTAAAGAACACCTTGTAGTGTCATTACTGAAACACAAGGCTTGTAATGTCAAAATACACTGTAAAACAGTGAACCCTGTTACCTTAATGCCTAATTAAGTCCTAAGATAAAATTTGTTAACCTCAAGATTTATTTGTCTAATAAAATTTGTTTAAAATACTTTTAAAGAATTTTAATCAAACTGGAGAAGGGTCACTTTGCAAAGATTTTTTTTGTAGGTTGTAAATGTGACCAAAATATTCACCCTCAACAAACTGGATGCTTATAAGATTGAAAATGCCACTGAGTGCAAATGGGTTACCATAAAATCAAGAATGCATTGCAATCAAGTACTGATTCTTAGATGCTAATCTTTCTTGTTCAGTGGGTGGAAAAAAAGGCATCTTTTTCATTTTGTATTTATTTTACTTTTAAAATAAATGTAAGCTAAGTATTGAAAAACATGTTTATATGGCACTTTTCCACTGCATGGTACGGCTCGGTACGGTTCGACTCGGTGCGGAACAGTTCGGCTCGCTTCGCTTTTCCACTGCGTGGTACGACTCGACTCAGTACGGCACGGTTCGGCTCGCTTTAGCTCGGTTGCTTTTCCACTGCAGTTAGTACCGCTTCAAAGTGGGTGGGACTGATCGTTATAGTTGCCGTCTCTACTACCATGACATCATCATATTAAATGCGAATTTTTCATTCCGTGTTTCCCCATCCACTCCTCAACAACCAACGAGAGGAACGTCTGCACCTCGTCCACTGACCACGATTCAGCCATTTCTTTTTTTTGGAAGTTTATACTCTTTTTTTTAAAGCAAATATTTTTAAAACAAGTGTTACAGCGTTGGCTGTTGTCTACTGGCTATTTAAATCTAGCGGGTTTGTGTCTCGTGTCGTAAATACAATGACGCTGGTAGAGATGATTCTGTCTGACCAATCAGTGATCTGCAGTGTTTTCACGTCACATTTTAGTATCGGTACGGTACGCTTGGAACCTCAACAGAGGTGGTACCATTTAAAGCGAGCCGAAGCGAGCCGTACCGGACCGTACCATGCAGTGGAAATGCGCCATAAGTGAGCCGTACCGAACCGAGCCGTACCGTACCATGCAGTGGAAAAGCACCAAAGCGTGCTGTACCAAACCGAGCCGTACCATACCATGCAGTGGAAAAGCACCAAAGCGTGCCGTACCGAACCGAGCCGTACCGTACCATGCAGTGGAAAAGCGCCATTAGTGTCTTAATTACTTGATTTTATTATAATTACATTAAATGATTGGTGTCATGCTGTTTTGAGCTGCTCACTATTGGCTATTCAGTGGTTGAGGGCGGCCATTTTGGGTTGACATCATTGTAGTCCTTAGTTTGCAACACTTCAGTCAGCACTTAAGAATCAGTCTTAGACTTTACTGAAAGTTGCTGTTAGCTTCTTTAGAAAAGTCCTACTTTTTTTTGACACTCAAGACAAAGCTTAAGACTATTTTTAACATTAAGATTTCTTAAAGGGGTGGTTTAATATTGATTTCACTTTTCTAACTTTAGTTAGTGTGTAATGTTGCTGTTTGAGCATATTAACAACATCTGCAACAACGCTCAAAGTTCAAAGCAAAGGAAGATATTTGCTTTTGAAGAAATCGTTTTTTTAAGGAGTCATGAACTGCATTGTTTTATTGTGTCATAATGTTTCCTGGGGCCCGTTCTTCGTACGTTGTTTAAAACATCCAAGATCAAATTACACATCCAAGATGATATCATCGTGCTAATCATGATCTGGCTAATTAGGTTCTTCGAACACACCTGCCGGATATGATTAGTGTAGCTGGATTGAGTTATCTGAGAAAATTGCGCGTTCATGCGCTGGTTTAAAAGGGGATATGTATCGATAGTAGAAAAATGTATCAGCAACGCTGCTATTGGCTGCTCAGCGTGGCCAAAGAGCGGGCTCAGTTTTTCTCCTCAGCAGAGCAAGAACTAATTGTCGAAGTTTATTCAGAATTTTTATGTTTAATCAAAACGCCAGGGAACACCTCAAAGTCTGCAAAAGCCAGGAGAGAGGGCTGGCAAAAAGTAGCAGACAGTTTAAATCCGTTAGAAGTGGCCATGTTAGATGTTTTTATCACTTAATAGCCTATTTACTTTATATTTTACATAATTACTTTGTTAATTGTAATGTCAGAGTCACCACACTAGAACATGGGAACAAATAAATGTGAAGTACAAAAATATTCCACATAATGGTAATGTTTTGTTATATTATAGTCTCTTTTATAAAAGGCACTGTTAAATAAATGTTTGTCTGATTATAAAAGCAACCAAGAAAAAGGCTGAGAAAAAAAAGAAAAGAAAAGATCTTAGTAGCCTACACTGTAAAATAATTTTTGCTGCATTAAATTAAGGCTGTATAGTCATTTCAGCTGTTAAATCTTGAGAAATGATGAATTGCTTTGACTTGTGAAAGTGAAAACTGATAAACTTATGTTAATGTAAAAATATTTTGCCATGAGTTATTGATCACATTTTTCCCCGAGTGTAGTTCATTGTAATGACATTGTGTTTTCCACTTTTGTGCACTTTTACATATATACAGCATATTTTTAACTTAAATAAACTAAACTAAACAATCAAACTCTTATTTTCTTATTTTCTAACTTATGTATAAAGAACATTTTGCTATTACTAGAGATGACTCCTGAAGTGACACCAATGTTCAATAATATCAACAATGACATATGTTTATGCATGCCCCATAAATAAATAAATAAACAGCCTTTGAGAAATGTTTTATGTTGTTGTTTTTTCGTAACAGACAAAATCAGATAACACCAAAGCATGTTAATGATAAAAGAAAAATTCTTAAGAAAATATTTGAGAAGACAAAATCAGATAACACCAAAGCCTGTTAGTGATAAGAGAAAAAATCTTAAGAAAATATTTGAGAACTTCTCAAGAATGTTTCAAGAATTGCAGGTTTTTTATTTGTTTCAGAGAACACTGGCACATTTCACTGTTTGTGTCACACTTGTCACCCCATTATGAAATGATCACCAAATCTGTGCCATTCGTTTGTGCTACATTTATGCTGGTTTGGTGTTCAAGAAATTAAACATTATTATTATTATTGTGTGTATTAAATGTGTTTTTTCTTTTCATTAAATATTTTAAAAGTAATTTATTTTAGGGTTCGTTTTGAACAATCATATCAAGCACAAGCAAACCGCCACTGGTTTGGAGCAATTTGGATGGCATGAGGTGGAGAATTAGCCTATAGGCTATTTGTTATTTACAAGAAGAGGGAATAAATATAATATTCATTTGAACCGCACAAATCAAGCACAAATGATTGTCAACGGTTTGAAACAATTTAGAAGACAGGGTGGAGAGTGGGTTTTTTCGCAATATTTAAGAAGGGTCATTTTCAAAAAAATTCTTTTAGAGATGCACTGGTCTACCAGCCATAAATCGGATACTGTTTTTGCTCTATTTTGGCCGATCACTATTCCAGACTTGCGCACAAACGGCATTGCCCAAAATGTATTTTGTTTGGAAATATTACAAAAACGGGACATTACCACAGGCCAGATACAAAACGGACGCAAGAAGAGAACACAGAGAAAATCCTGTACCAGGTACAACAAGCTCACTGTTCTCGATGTTTGACGTATAAACAAAATATTGAATTGAGGGATGGGGGTTTATATTAATGTATCTCTAAAGGGAACTGACTTTCTTTAGAAAAGTTTCGATCGCAGTTTCTTTTCCTCTTATAATGCCTGTTTATAAGCGCAGCGCTGCTTTGTGTACAGCTTTAACCAAGGAAACGCTATACATTCACCTAAAGGATTATTAGGAACACCATACTAATACTGTGTTTGACCCCCTTTCGCCTTCAGAACTGCCTTAATTCTACGTGGCATTGATTCAACAAGGTGCTGAAAGCATTCTTTAGAAATGTTGGCCCATATTGATAGGATAGCATCTTGCAGTTGATGGAGATTTGTGGGATGCACATCCAGGGCACGAAGCTCCCGTTCCACCACATCCCAAAGATGCTCTATTGGGTTGAGATCTGGTGACTGTGTGGGGGCCATTTTAGTACAGTGAACTCATTGTCATGTTCAAGAAACCAATTTGAAATGATTCGAGCTTTGTGACATGGTGCATTGTCCTGCTGGAAGTTTTCCCAGAGTGAAGTTCATTGTAATGACATTGTGTTTTCCACTTTTGTGCACTTTTACATAATACACCAACACTTGTATCTGTTCCCAAGAAAGTGGTGGCTGAAATATGTGCAGTAAGTGGACATTTTCTAACTTTCCAAAGGAAAGAAAGTATAAGACTTTGTAATGTCCATTTGTTTCCATTGCACTGGACAGTGAATAAACTCTCTCAGATAACTGTCATATGGAGGAACTAGCCTACCTGCAAGTGCATAAATAACTTTACTTAATTTATACTTGTATGCTTTATGGCTGCAATATAAGTTGCAGGATTCCACATCTAGCACAGACAGAGGAGACATAGCAGGTGGGCAGTGTATAGCCAACGTTTCCTTTTTATTTGTTGCATGAGGCATGTGTCTAATATATCTTGTTGCAGGCACTTGACCACTAGTTTTTCTTTACAAAGAACAATTGAAATAAAACTCAAGGAACTAAGCATATTTGTCTTTTATTAAACATTTAATGAGTTTTTTTTTTTTTTTTTTTGGCAATGTTGTGTAATATGCCACAACATTGTTGTGTAAACAATGTCACAGGCCCTGTCAGGTGTGCAACCCTCAGACTTTTCAGACACTGAAATCTTCCCTTTAGTTAGCCAAAGTTCATTTCATTATGTGCCCTTGTCCTGGCTAGAGCGGCATTGTAACTGGTTTGGGTCAGGGAATGGGGTCATAAAACACCTGTCTGCAAGCAGGAACATGTCATAATCACCTATGAAAAAATGCAGTTCTGTTAGGATCAGCATAAGTGTATGTAATACAGTGAACTTGATATTTAATTGTGGAACTTTCCTTACCACTTTCAAATAATGTGCATAAATGTGAATCTCTGAAAATTCTTCAGTCATGCACAGATCCTGTTCATTTTGCTTTCACATTTGTGATATGGAAGATTTTAGTCAACTGCCTTTTTTTCATTTGATATAATATTACTAATCTGGAATATTAAGAATCACAATAGTAACTGCATGGGCTGCACATTTACATTGTGAACCCCCTTTCTGTTCACATAATCCCCTTCATTGAGGCCTTGATGGCAGTCTATGGTCTAGTCTATAGTCTATGGTACCAATCACGTTAGTGAAGCCTGAGTGACATATACTGTAATCGGCATGGTCATGATTACATGATCTTCATAAAAATTATGATAGCCTAAAAAAAACTGCTTTACAACATTGGGTCTTAGGTGGCTTGGAAATACCACAAAAAAAACTAAAACTGTTTTTTAAACCTAAAAGCGCCAGGTAAACTCCGAATGACACGACAGACAGCACTTTCCATCAAGTTCTCCGCATCTTCAATAGTGTAAAGGAAAGAGCCACTCGTAAATAATCTTAGGGCAATGCAAACAGTTTGTGCTGTAGTTAAAGCCCGACTCCAAGTCGAAAATAAATGTGCGTTTCCAACAAATTAATAATGTAAACGACAATCTCACGAGTCACAAGAAAAAATATATATCTCAGAAAGTGCACTATCGCGCTGCGCTGGACTTCAGCTCGGTTTAAAAGCTGGGATCTAATCCTGTTAACATGAAATAAGCCTGGTCCCGAGCAGGTTTAAGCTTGCGCACCTGTTGCTATGACAGCAAGTCCAGGATGAGCGTCGAAGAACCAAACAATCCAAGATCATGCCAAATCGCCAACAATCAAATCCAGCTAACTGAGTTAGCGACGTACGAAGAACGGGCCCTTGGAGTGCACTTGTAGGGGCTGTTTAGTGTTTACACTGACCACTTCATGCGTTTTCTGTGATCTGATAGCTATACGATCGTGAAAAGACCAGGGCCCGTATGTATACAACTTCTCAGAAATGCTCTTGAGAAAATAGATAAGAACATTCTTAAGAAATGATTTTTGGAATACAGCATATTTTTTACTTAAATAAACTAAACTAAACAATCAAACTCTTATTTTCTTATTTTCTAACTTATGTATAAAGAACATTTTGCTATTACTAGAGATGACTCCTGAAGTGACACCAATGTTCAATAATATCAACAATGACATATGTTTATGCATGCCCCATAAATAAATAAATAAACAGCCTTTGAGAAATGTTTTATGTTGTTGTTTTTTCGTAACAGACAAAATCAGATAACACCAAAGCATGTTAATGATAAAAGAAAAATTCTTAAGAAAATATTTGAGAAGACAAAATCAGATAACACCAAAGCCTGTTAGTGATAAGAGAAAAAATCTTAAGAAAATATTTGAGAACTTCTCAAGAATGTTTCAAGAATTGCAGGTTTTTTATTTGTTTCAGAGAACACTGGCACATTTCACTGTTTGTGTCACACTTGTCACCCCATTATGAAATGATCACCAAATCTGTGCCATTCGTTTGTGCTACATTTATGCTGGTTTGGTGTTCAAGAAATTAAACATTATTATTATTATTGTGTGTATTAAATGTGTTTTTCTTTTCATTAAATATTTTAAAAGTAATTTATTTTAGGGTTCGTTTTGAACAATCATATCAAGCACAAGCAAACCGCCACTGGTTTGGAGCAATTTGGATGGCATGAGGTGGAGAATTAGCCTATAGGCTATTTGTTATTTACAAGAAGAGGGAATAAATATAATATTCATTTGAACCGCACAAATCAAGCACAAATGATTGTCAATGTTTTGAAACAATTTAGAAGACAGGGTGGAGAGTGGGTTTTTTCGCAATATTTAAGAAGGGTCATTTTCAAAAAAATTCTTTTAGAGATGCACTGGTCGACCAGCCATAAATCGGATACTGTTTTTGCTCTATTTTGGCCGATCACTATTCCAGACTTGCGCACAAACGGCATTGCCCAAAATGTATTTTGTTTGGAAATATTACAAAAACGGGACATTAACACAGGCCAGATACAAAACGGACGCAAGAAGAGAACACAGAGAAAATCCTGTACCAGGTACAACAAGCTCACTGTTCTCGATGTTTGACGTATAAACAAAATATTGAATTGAGGGATGGGGGTTTATATTAATGTATCTCTAAAGGGAACTGACTTTCTTTAGAAAAGTTTCGATCGCAGTTTCTTTTCCTCTTATAATGCCTGTTTATAAGCGCAGCGCTGCTTTGTGTACAGCTTTAACCAAGGAAACGCTATACATTCACCTAAAGGATTATTAGGAATACCATACTAATACTGTGTTTGACCCCCTTTCGCCTTCAGAACTGCCTTAATTCTACGTGGCATTGATTCAACAAGGTGCTGAAAGCATTCTTTAGAAATGTTGGCCCATATTGATAGGATAGCATCTTGCAGTTGATGGAGATTTGTGGGATGCACATCCAGGGCACGAAGCTCCCGTTCCACCACATCCCAAAGATGCTCTATTGGGTTGAGATCTGGTGACTGTGGGGGCCATTTTAGTACAGTGAACTCATTGTCATGTTCAAGAAACCAATTTGAAATGATTCAAGCTTTGTGACATGGTGCATTGTCCTGCTGGAAGTTTCCCAGAGTGAAGTTCATTGAAATGACATTGTGTTTTCCACTTTTGTGCACTTTTACATAATACACCAGACACTTGTATCTGTTCCCAAGAAAAGTGGTGGCTGAAATATGTGCAGTAAGTGGACATTTTCTAAAACTTTCCAAAGGAAAGAAAGTATAAGACTTTGTAATGTCCATTTGTTTCCATTGCACTGGACAGTGAATAAACCTCTCAGATAACTGTCATATGGAGGAACTACCTACCTGCAAGTGCATAAATACTTTACTTATTTATACTTGTATGCTTTATGGCTGCAATATAAGTTGCAGGATTCCACATCTAGCACAGACCGAGGAGACATAGCAGGTGGGCAGTGTATAGCCAACGTTTCCTTTTATTTGTTGCATGAGGCATGTGTCTAATATATCTTGTTGCAGGCACTTGACCACTAGTTTTTCTTTACAAAGAACAATTGAAATAAAACTCAAGGAACTAAGCATATTTGTCTTTTATTAAACATTTAATGAGTTTTTTTTTTTTTTTTGGCAATGTTGTGGTAATATGGCCACAACATTGTTGTGTAAACAATGTCACAGTGCCCTGTCAGGTGTGCAACCCTCAGACTTTTCAGACACTGAAATCTTCCCTTTAGTTTAGCCAAAGTTCATTTCATTATGTGCCTTAGTCCTGGCTAGAGCGGCATTGTAACTGGTTTGGGTCAGGGAATTGGGGTCATAAAACACCTGTCTGCAAGCAGGAACAGGTCATAATCACCTATGAAAAAATGCAGTTCTGTAGGATCAGCATAAGTGTATGTAATACAGTGAACTTGATATTTAATTGTGGAACTTTCCTTACCACTTTCAAATAATGTGCATAAATGTGAATCTCTGAAAATTCTTCAGTCATGCACAGATCCTGTCATTTTGCTTTCACATTTGTGATATGGAAGATTTAGTCAACTGCCTTTTTTTCATTTGATATAATATTACTAATCTGGAATATTAAGAATCACAATAGTAACTGCATGGGCTGCACATTTACATTGTGAACCCCCTTTCTGTTCACATAATCCCCTTCATTGAGGCCTTGATGGCAGTCTATGGTCTAGTCTATAGTCTATGGTACCAATCACGTTAGTGAAGCCTGAGTGACATATACTGTAATCGGCATGGTCATGATTACATGATCTTCATAAAAATTATGATAGCCTAAAAAAAACTGCTTTACAACATTGGGTCTTAGGTGGCTTGGAAATACCACAAAAAAAACTAAAACTGTTTTTTAAACCTAAAAGCGCCAGGTAAACTCCGAATGACACGACAGACAGCACTTTCCATCAAGTTCTCCGCATCTCCAATAGTGTAAAGGAAAGAGCCACTCGTAAATAATCTTAGGGCAATGCAAACAGTTTGTGCTGTAGTTAAAGCCCGACTCCAAGTCGAAAATAAATGTGCGTTTCCAACAAATTAATAAGGGTGGAGAGTGGGTTTTTTCGCAATATTTAAGAAGGGTCATTTTCAAAAAAATTCTTTTAGAGATGCACTGGTCGACCAGCCATAAATCGGATACTGTTTTTGCTCTATTTTGGCCGATCACTATTCCAGACTTGCGCACAAACGGCATTGCCCAAAATGTATTTTGTTTGGAAATAATTACAAAAACGGGACATTAACACAGGCCAGATACAAAACGGACGCAAGAAGAGAACACAGAGAAAATCCTGTACCAGGTACAACAAGCTCACTGTTCTCGATGTTTGACGTATAAACAAAATATTGAATTGAGGGATGGGGGTTTATATTAATGTATCTCTAAAGGGAACTGACTTTCTTTAGAAAAGTTTCGATCGCAGTTTCTTTTCCTCTTATAATGCCTGTTTATAAGCGCAGCGCTGCTTTGTGTACAGCTTTAACCAAGGAAACGCTATACATTCACCTAAAGGATTATTAGGAATACCATACTAATACTGTGTTTGACCCCCTTTCGCCTTCAGAACTGCCTTAATTCTACGTGGCATTGATTCAACAAGGTGCTGAAAGCATTCTTAAGAAATGTTGGCCATATTGATAGGATAGCATCTTGCAGTTGATGGAGATTTGTGGGATGCACATCCAGGGCACGAAGCTCCCTTCCACCACATCCCAAAGATGTCTATTGGGTTTGAGATCTGGTGACTGTGGGGGCCATTTTAGTACAGTGAACTTCATTGTCATGTTCAAGAAACCAATTTGAAATGATTCAAGCTTTGTGACATGGTGCATTGTCCTGCTGGAAGTAGCCATCAGAGGATACATGGTGGTCATAAAGGGATGGACATGGTCAGAAACAATGCTCAGGTAGGCCGTGGCATTTAAACGATGCCCAATTGGCACTAAGGGGCCTAAAGTGTGCCAAGAAAACATCCCCCACACCATTACACCACCACCACCAGCCTGCACAGCGGTAACAAGGCATGATGGATCCATGTTCTCATTCTGTTTACGCCAAATTCTGACTCTACCATCTGAATGTCTCAACAGAAATCGAGACTCATCAGACCAGGCAACATTTTTCCAGTCTTCAACTGTCCAATTTTGGTGAGCTTGTGCAAATTGTAGCCTCTTTTTCCTATTTGTAGTGGAGATGAGTGGTACCCGGTGGGGTCTTCTGCTGCTGTAGCCCATCCGCCTCAAGGTTGTGTGTGTTGTGGCTTCACAAATGCTTTGCTGCATACCTCGGTTGTAACGAGTGGTTATTTCAGTCAAAGTTGCTCTTCTATCAGCTTGAATCAGTCGGCCCATTCTCCTCTGACCTCTAGCATCAACAAGGCATTTTCGCCCACAGGACTGCCGCATACTGGATGTTTTTCCCTTTTCACACCATTCTTTGTAAACCCTAGAAATGGTTGTGCGTGAAAATCCCAGTAACTGTGCAGATTGTGAAATACTCAGACCGGCCTGTCTGGCACCAACAACCATGCCACGCCTTTCACCGTTAAATCACCTTTCTTTCCCATTCTGACATTCAGTTTGGAGTTCAGGAGATTGTCTTGACCAGGACCACACCCCTAAATGCATTGAAGCAACTGCCATGTGAATGGTTGATTAGATAATTGCATTAATGAGAAATTGAACAGATGTTCCTAATAATCCTTAAGGTGAGTGTATTGCTCCTGTGCTGTGCCATAAGCGCCACCTACTGTCAGAGAGTGAATTTCCATTTTCATTCAGTCTGTCTGCTGTTTTTGTGTCTAATGTAGCAAAAGTTCGCATCTTTGTCTGGGCTGTGATTAAATTCAGTGGTTGCCTCTGATTTCAAATGGCTACAGATATTTTTTGTTTAAGGTCAGTTTGGCCTGTTATAGAGCAAATAAGCAATTGGCCAATTTGCTCTTTAAACTTTTTTTAACGGCACAAATCGAGCACAAATGAATTGCATGGTTCAGAGCAATTTGGACAGCGTGGGGTGTAGAGTGCCCTTATCCACCTTTTTCTGCTCAGTCTAAACAATGCGCGCTGCCATGACGACGACTCCGGTTTCCTACTTCCGTTCGTAGCGCTTGACCTGTACTAGTAGCGAGAGAATGAGTTCAAGCTCCTCGTGTGCTGTTGTTATTTGTTTTAACAATTCAAAGAAGATTTCAAACTTTTTAGAAACTGAGTGTTTCGAGCATAAGATAATGCCCATGTCCGGTTCCGTATCAGATACATTCAATAAAGTAAACGTTTAGAGTGGTTAGCGTTAAAATTGAACTTCTCTCGCTACTAGTACTGGTCAAGCGCTACGAACCGGAAGTAGGGAACCGGAGTCGTCGTTATGGCAGCGCCCATTGTTTAGAGAAGAATAAGGTGGATATATATTATATTTGTTATTTCTAAAGAAGGCAAAAAATACAATGTTCATTTTAACAGCGCAAACAGGCACAAATCAAGCAGAAATGAACGGCACCAGAGTTGAAATCACAGGGCCTTACCCGCCACTCCGCCACAATGTGCCAATCAAAATGTGACTGTGACTACTGTTTATACCTGGTATCAAGATGTGTTTTGGTCGTTTGGATCACAAGTGGACGACGCTAAATACGGGTGTAAACAGGGTCTAAAACGTTTTGAGCTTGTCTTTAGACCATTTACAGATGTAGTCGAAAACGCATTCCATGTAGTGATGTCCGTGGTTCGTGAACAAATCGTTCTTTTGAACCGGTTCTTTTTAGTGAACCGGTCGAACCAGTACACTAAATCGGATTGAATCATTCAAAAAAGTTAGCGTCTTGCGTCAGCGCTGATCCACAAGTTACTAAAGTTACTCACTTTCGGACATGCCTGACAGTCCCTCCGACTCGAAATAAACCAATATCCCGGAGTATATTTTACTTCAGTAACTCCAACAGTTCACTGAACTGAGACATGTTGTGCCGAGAGAAGTGATGAGCACGAGCAGCTGATAACTGAGCATGCGCTTACTACCGAACGTACAGGTACAGCAGTTCCCTTTCGAGAGCAGTAACTCTACATTGCGTAGCAATGCTGCGGGAACTCCTCCCTTCTCCACTTTTGTTGAAATCTTATGGGCTAACGGCAGCTTTAAACAGCTGGCCAATTGTCGTGAAGTATGCAAATACTGACAGGCTCGCGGGCAGTATAAAATGCATGGGTGTGACAATTGAGTCCGAAATCTCTTTCTTCACGCTGCCATCGTGGAAGCTGCACCAGGAGGACTTGTAATCTTTTTCTCTAAGCATCTGATGGCTTCAACTTGCCAAATTTCTGCAGGCCCCATCGACCCGCCCAACAAACATGAGTTCTACGTCGCCAGCCTGGGCCTCACCCACGCCAACGTCATCCATCGCCATCGCCATCGCCATCGCGCTCACCGGTCCTCTTCCGCCGCCATGGACTTCGTTTCCTTCGGAGCTGGGGGGATGACGACTCCATGTCGCTGTCAGCATCGGAGAAGGACTGGGCAGCGTCCGAACCGGACCGCCCGACCAAAAGGGCCCTTTAGACCTCCAGGAGGAGCTCGTCAGGGTCCTCGGCAAGGCTGTCATGGAGCTGGACTTGACATGGAACTCTCCGGTCGAGCCTACTAAGAGTAAGCTGGACTCGTGGTATCTCCAGTCGGGCCGCCGCCAGGCTGCTTCGAGGAAGAGGACTCTATTCTTTCCGGACGTCCACGAGCACATGGTAAAGTCGTGGTCTGCACCCCAATCAGCGCATACCCACTCTGCCACGCAGGCTATGTTTGCCCACGTGGACGGGGTGGAAGCCCACGGCTACGTGTGCATGCCCCCCGTCTAGGAGACCGCCGCGCGCACCTGTACCCGTCCTCTTCTTCTCTGAGCACGGACCTCAGCCTGCTGTCCAAGCCGTGCAGATTCACGCCCCACTAGGCCTCACGGCCTACGCATCCACGGGCGAAGCAGCATCTGCTCTTCACTCCATGGCAGAACTGCAGGTGTTCCAAACCAAACTTCTGCAGGCCCTGGATGGCGGCGTCGTGAATGCTGACGTCATCAAGGATCTGCACGCGGTGACGGACCTTGTGCTTATGGCGACCAAGCGATCCGCCCAGGCCATTGACCGCTCCATGGGTTTTATGATCGTCCTTAACAGGCACCCATGGATAACCCTAGCTGACCTGAAGGACGCGGACCGCAAGACGCTCCTTAACGCTCCAGTCACTCCCTCCGGCCTCTTTGGTGATGCCGTGGAGTCAGTCATGGAGCGTTTCTCCGAGACGCAGAAGCGCACAAAAGTGATGAGCCACGTGATACCCCGTCGCTCGCTCCAGCCCTCGTCGAGATCTCGTCTCTTCCTTGGCACCTCGCCCCGCTCAGGTACCGGCTAGACAGCCCGCCGCGGCGCCCCGCCCCGAGGCGAATATTCACCGCAAGCAGTGGACGGGGCCTGGGAGGAAGCGTCAGGGTCAGAGGAGAAGCCCCCGGCGTGAGAAAGTCAGCACGCAGTCCTCGGCTACCAAGCCTTCATCCTGACAGATCGGTCAAGAGGAAGAGAGAGTTTGCTGGAGGCCCCGCCCCTAAGCGCCATGTTCTGCATCGTGTCCCCTGTGTTCCTGCAGGCGACAAATGCAATGTTTGTGTAAATGCTGTATCTGTTTGAGTGAGTTCCACAATAAAAACACGTATCCCTTCACAAAAAGAGCTTTTTCCTCCTCTTACACCCAACACTGTGTCACTCGCCCTGCCCCAGAGCAGCGCAGAGTCGCAGTCCATAACTATAATGGCTTCTCAAGGCTGCGAGAGTGCCAATATCCCCCTGTCATGCACGACCCCGCTCATGCCCGATCGGCTGCCAGCCTATCCTCCACGAGCCGTTTCAGCTAATTGAATGTATTTTTATCCACCGGGATGATAGAATTAACATCATTACGTGAGGACGTAGAAGAACTGGCGAACCGGTTTTTTTAACCAGTTCATTGAAACGAACTGTCCAAAAGAACCGGTTCGCGGAAAAGAACCGGACTTCCCATCACTAATTCCACGGGATTGCTTTCAAATGCTCATGTGATTGAATGTGTTTGAACAACCACAAAAGACCTAATGACCTAACATGTAAACATAAAAAAAAAGCGTGCTAGCCAGAGGGGATTTAAACTTTTGTCGGCTGAAGACCCAATATTATTTACAGTCAGCAATGTTATATCAGCATTGAAATAACACTCAGCAATGTGTTATATGAGGACGTGCAATGCTAGAGCCTTTAAACAGGTCACGTGCTACATCTGTCCAGTCAGTAACACTGACACCGCAAATATGCAAATAAAGACTTTAACCCCGGGTTTAGGAATGTGCAGTGTGAAACAGCATCTTATAAATACCCAGGATTAACTGTTATGTAAGGGATAATGTACATCCAGGATGAGCCTGCGTTATCTGCTTTGAGCGGTTGTTATCTGGGAATAATTTACCCTTTTAGTGACAAGTGACATTTTTCAATGTCAATCTTTTTACTATTTGCATATGTTTATGCCCAAAATGCTTAATTAGTATTCAAAGTAGTTGACTGTCATTCTCCAAGCAATCCTTTTTATTAGTCAAATTCGTTTAAAAATGTAAACTCAACAGGTATAAATATAAGTAAGAGAAAAAACACTGTAAATGAGAAGACGAGCATATAGGACTGCTGCAGGTTAGTGGATAAATATATTCAGCCTAT
The DNA here is from genome assembly GCA_021464565.1 of Rutilus rutilus. Lineage (NCBI taxonomy): Eukaryota > Metazoa > Chordata > Actinopteri > Cypriniformes > Leuciscidae > Rutilus > Rutilus rutilus. The sequence goes on from JAJAQA010000013.1 coordinate 9,292,500, forward strand.
TTATTATTCAGAATGCACAATTGGAAAGAAAATATATTTATAGTGTAACGACTGAGACAAATCAGACACAAGTATTTGTTATAGTTTAACAAATAATATTTAAAACTCACTCTGGGATCTGTGGTCCCATCCCCCCAACAAGGGCAAGAAGGTCTTAGTTACCATGACCACGATCAGATAAGCTGGTTTTATTGCTGTTAAAAATGTGGTCACGTGGTCAAGACAGAGACAATGGGGAAGACAGAAACAGCCTTTAATACAGACTTTGCTGCATTAATCATAGACGAACTGATCTATGAATAAACATGCATCCCAGAAACCGTGTGAATGATTTACTGTCTTGTATTTTATGTATATTATGTATTTGATACTACAGTATGTATTTTATTATACAACCAACGGTCAATGTAACCCCAATGTAATCTCCTATCAAATTAATCCTCATTTTATGACTCACACTTTAATGTACATCACCTTCTAGTAGAATGCAGTGTGTGTTTGTTATATCTAGCTGAGCATTAATGGACACAAACGGGAATGGCAGATGTCTAACCACACTTGAGATAGCTCATAAATCCTCCCCACAGAGGAATCTCCTGCTTGGAAATTCCGTTTCTTATTGGTTGAGCCAGCCCTGAAAGGGTGGACCTTTCTCAGGCTTTAAAGGAGTCATAACCTAGTCTTAATTTGGATACCTACTGCTGTATTATAGTCTTTCATGCCCTTCTAAAAAAGAAAAGTGGGAAAAAAATAAAAACAGAGCTCCTAAAACCTTTATTTCTGAAGGCATTATTGTCTCGCGAGATCTGATGCGATGTTTTGGCTGTCATTGACGGTCATTTTAATAATGCAAATGAGGGGCGCGTTGATTGGTTGCAGGAAGGAGGGGGGTTGACACCGCAGGTAACTTCAGCATCATTACAAACTGACATCATGGCGCAAGTTGTCAATGAACCCGACCTGGCCGCGACCTACGGAATTCAACCGTATGAGCCAGACTCTGAACCTGAGCTGGAAAGGGAAGATGTGGAGTCGATGGAAGGACGTCTACATCAAGATGTCTCTGAATAGTAAAGACAATCATTTTGACTAACGAGCTAAAACATTTGTTGCTAATTTCTCCCAAATAGGTTTACCTTTTATTTAATGTAGATTACATTAACGGAGATGTAGTCGAATTTTTTTATCAGCTTACAGTGGTTATTGAGATCAACGTTTGCTATCATGTGGTGTTTTTGCCTTGTTTCACGTTCTGGTTTTTTAGACATTTAATATTTTTCTTCTACAGACATGTAACGTGATGTTTTTCTATAAGTTTCTTATTACTTGACTGTTTGTTTTATTTATCTATCCTCATCTATTCTATAAAAAAAATCAATACAATGATATGGCTAGCATTCGTAGAGTCCATTCCCCGTGTTTACCTCGAAGCTAACGTTACATACAATAGCCGCATTAGTAGTTAGCTGCTGTTTGTTACACACAGTAGAGCAATAAAAACAGTCTTACCGTTTCAATTTCAGGCTGGTTGGAATGGCACCTTTTTTCAAACGAGCTTCGTGGCCAACTTCGCCTGATATTGGCCCAAATTTGTGAATGATTCCGGCGTAAAATGTTTAGCGCAGACACCGAACAATAAGCCAGTTGAAAGTGTTGCTGGGACAGCGTCATTAAAAATGAATTTTATCCACTGGTCCCTGATAGTTTGGTCCGTTTTTGGTATAGAAAACACATTTGCATGTTGTTTCTGGCAGTCAACCACAGAGCAACTCACGTGTGCACTCGGTTTCTCCATCTTTCGTGACTGAACTGAATATGAGGGGGAGAGGGGAAGGGCGGGCTTCCTGCTGCGGTGTCCATATATGGTATATCCTGCCCCGTCTTGACGTCAAGACGGGGCTGAAATCAAAATCTCGTTTTTTAGTGCGCGTGCACGTGGGCTATTTTACAAACCCTGAGGTAAACAAACGCTTCACTTTTAAATATCGGCTTCCCGGCCAGTGTATAATCATTATGCAATCATAACATACATTGACAGGGTTCTCAAGTCTCACGCATTGGCCGTGAGACACACGCAATTCAACCAGTTCACACGCTCACACGCCACACCGTGTATTTCTCACGCTGAAAAGGCAATGCCAACCAAGTTGTCCTGCAAGCTTTATATATAACGTTGTATACGAGGCGCAGGCACACAAAGTGAAGCTTCCTGCCGCCAGCACGTATCTCGGCCAGATTGCGTTCATTACTAGGCAACATAGATGCGCGAACCATAGGCGCGAACACACGGAAGTTGACGGAAAATTCTCGGCCGCCGTACGTTCGTTACTAAGTAACCAACAACATCACGCGAACACACGTCGTGATCTGGTCGTGATGGAGAAGGTAAGTTGGAATTAAGAAAGCTCGTCTAACATTTTTAGGCCAGAACATTAAATATATCAATGTTATCAAGGCGTCAAAATGTGCAACAAACACTTACAACACAAAACACATTTCATAAGCTGCATTGTGTACTCTTGTGTACACACACACACACACACACACGTAGTGTTTTAATTTTTTATGGGGACTTTCCATAGACATAATGATTTTTATACTGTACAAACTGTATATTCTATTCCCTTACACTAACCCTACCCATCACAAAAAACTTTCTGCAATTTCACATTTTCAAAAAAACATAACTTTTTTGATTTATAAGCCGTTTTCCTCATGGGGACCAAAAAATGTCCCCACACGAACAAGGATTTCGGATATTGCCATCCTTGTGGCAAGGATGTAAGGTTTACCAGGCCACACTTACACACACACACACACACACACACACACACACACCTTAATACTATGTCATTTGTTTACAATAGGGTAGGTTTAGACTAGACACATTCAAAATGCAAAAAGATTTGTTTTTCCAAACTGTTTGGAGCAATTTGTTATATTTTTGTATATTTGTAATTTTGAAATATAACATTAAAGAGTAGCCTATATTTGATGTGATTAATTGCTCTGTCATTTATCAGATTTACCAATTGTTATAATTTCAATTTGTGCTGGTTAATTATGAACAATGGTTAAAATTGGGGGGCGGGGACGGACGGGTGGGGGCGGGGCTCCATTAGGGCTCCTCCCCTAACCGCATGTGATCTCACTCCAAGCTTTTGATAAAACTTGAGAACCCTGATTGATTCTCGTGGAAAAGTGAAATTTGCAGGTTATGACTCCTTTAAATGGTCGCTACACAACCTCTTCTTCTGGCCTTCACTGCTGCTTCTTCAGGTTGATGTCTGTGGGGACCCCCACCAGGGTGCCAGATACACTTTTTTCTTAGAATAAATGAATAATCAGAAGGGTTTGTTGGACGAACTGATTAATTGATTGTAATATTAATTTAGCTACATCAAGTTAGTCCAATTAACTGACCAAAATATGAATAATTAATCATAACAAGTTATGAGTTATTATTAATATTTCCCCTTTGAGCTAACTCGTTACAATAGGAACATTTCAGCAGGGTCAAGATAATTAATACAGAGATCATTATTCGTTGTTTTAATCAATTGGCATCGATAAAACGTAGAGATAATCTGCATTCTCATGTATGTAGGTGCACTGAACGCTCTAACCGGAAACTCCCAATATGTACTAAGTAGAATACGGAAGTAGTTGTGCAAGTAGCCCATTGAATGAGCAGTGTGAAACGTGAATAAAGATAACCCAGGATTCCATTTACCCGGGGTTTAGAATGAACTATTTCAAGTGTGAAAAGGCCTAATGGTGATTAGCGTGTGTTGTTCTCGTAGGTGATGATTCTACATCCTGCTTTCATTAAGTATGTCCATGAGACATGGTTGCTGAAAAGGGGCAAATATCCATCCACTGGCTTCCTCGCTATTGTATTTGCCCTGCACATCTGTGACCAGGTAATTTAAGTTTACCTTTCATTTAAGTTTTTGGTTACATTTTATTATTGTATGGAAATTTTAGCCTTCTTTTTTGTACAGGTTTCTACATTTGGGTTTGGTGCTGACCAATATGGAAACTGGTATCACTACTTTGAGAATACCTCACATAAAATCCGTACCGGCGCACATAGTGGCAGCTTTGAGTTTGACACCATGATGCAACTGTACTTGGAAAACAAAATTCAGGTGTTCAGAGGGAAATAACAAGAGGCGAACAAATTTGTTATGCAAAGCGGCTTTTGCACCTATAGGCAAAATGCAATACTGTGTCTTTAAAGCACACACCTCACTGTCATGTGGATCTTCATGAATGTACATCTTAACAATGTGTCAAGTTGTGATTAATATGTTTATGCAAAATTATGTTTTATGGTTGTAACTTGTGTTGTATATATATTGTATGTAAATGAAAGTAGAGAAGTCAAGATGTTAAGAGTAATCTGCATTTTTTATATTTGATATAGGAATTGTTACGTTTGTCCTTTTTTTTTTTTTTTTTTTTTTTACTTTTAAAAAACTTTTGTAGGAAATTATTTTAGATTATACACTATAATTACATTTTAACTTTTTATTAATATTTTTGTTTTTAGCAATTCAATGATTTGAAAGAAATCCTTGCGTGACAATGTGACATACCAAAGAGGTCAACCTGAAAACATTCAAAGCAGGTTTTTATGAAGGGTGTGGAAAACCGCTCTTCAAACAGACAGCAACTGGTTGAGTATAATGACAGAGTATAAAAATGTGTAACCGGCACACTGAAAAAAATTATTCGTTGAAATGAATAAAAAAATTTATCGTAAGTGGTTGCAATCAATTGATTTTTATCTACATTTAAACAAATGCATTACGTTGAACTTAATCAATTTTATTTAGTTACGTTAGTATAACAAATTTGTAATTCAATTTAAGTTACTTCAACTTAAATTATTGATTTCTCATTTATTTATTTTGACTGTTCAAAATGATCCAGCTTAATCTACTAGTTAAATACATACCGCAGTATTTAATTGACAGTATGAGAGGTTGTTAAACGTCTTTCAAATACACACAGAAATGACTTTGTTTTAATCTTATCTTTAATGACTGAAATAAAAAAAAAATAGCGAACATGTTTAATAACAGTCAGTTTCTTTGTGGGTACAACACCCTTTCTGTAGAAATGTTAAAACTCACATTGTAAAATTGGCCACATAAATATCCAGCATATCAACATTGCCCTAATGTGGCAATAGGCCACAGTAAAAAAAATTGTGAATCCTTAAAACAAGTGCTAAAACTGCACTAATGTTAAAAACAGAAGTGCTGAGTTTCATAACATTGCACATTCAATATAAGAAATAATAATAATAATAATAATAATAATAATAATTCACAGGTGGGATTAGGCCACAGTACATTTCTTTGTGAATCCCTAATACAACAGTGTTAAAACTGCACTAATGTTAAAAACAGAAGTGCTGACTTAAATAACATTGCACGTAAAAAAACAACAACAACATAAAAACAGCAACAGGCAACAGTACATTTGTTTGTGAATCATTAAAAAAATAATGCTAAAACTGCTAAAAACAAAGTGTTTACATTTCATACAACAAATTGCAATTTGAATGGTAGTTTCAATGGTAGTTTTTGAATGTTACTTTTGAACTATAAATATAGAGGTCTTAAAAGGAAATAAAGTGCAAGGTGCAGGCCGTGACATCTGAACAAATTTCATGATAAGCCGCGTCGCGTCTAGGACAACTCGAGGTATCACACACCAGACGCGCACTTTCTCAGTTTATGGCCAGCAATATTGTTATGTTTAAGGACATTATGGAATTAAGATAATATCTGTACTATGATTGTTCTGTACAATTAAATACAATCGTTGCTAAGTCTGCAGTCTGAACACTTTACCTCTAACACTTTACGATCGTTAACTGAATGAATTGAGAATATCACCGGAAAATCCAATAACATCAGCAATTTTCATTCAAGCAGCTGATTTCTGTAAATTAATGTAGAACTAAATGTGTATGTCAGCACAGAATGAAGTCAGTATACATTAACGACGATTTGAGACAAATGTAAAAATGTAAATGTAATATAAAACTATGTAAATGGCGCTCTGTGGCGCGGCAGGATTTTGAACAAGGTCCTGAGCCCGGTACTGGGGGCGCCCCGCCCGGTGTGTGTACACTCATATGAGATAATGTGTTCGAATTTTAAAGGGTCATAAAATGGCCATTTTGGTACAAGCTAATATGAATCCTTTCGGTTTCTTAAATTAAAAGTTTGTAATATACTTTATTAGTATTGTAAGAAAACACTCATTTTACCTGGTCAAAAACAGCTCTGTTTTCAGCATGCCGTTTAAGTGCATGTCTTTAAATGATAATGAGCTTTGCTCACCCCGTCCCTCTGTTCTGTGGGCGTTTTGCCACAACAGCACAGGTGGAGTGTTGCCTTGACAACAGTTGAGGGTAACGTTATGTTTTGAAGAATGGCAGCGGGAGTCTCTGAGGACACTGTGCAACCGTATCAATTTGAACCTGAGTTGGAAAACAGGACGTTTCTGAATGGTTGGTTAACGTAATGTCACTTTGATCTATCTTTGTATGTACTGGCTGGGTAGAGTAGTGAGGTACGAACGCTATGTGTTTACTGATGTATAAGTTAGTTCATTGACAGATTGATGTTACAGCTAATGATCATGAAAAACCTTTTTTCGGTAAATGTAGGCTTGTCCGTGATGCGTAACGTTATCTATGCAGTGTTAGGTACAACTGTCAGGGCTGAAGCACTAACATTTTACTGATCTGTTTAAAAAATAAGCAGTCTGTGAGACTATGACAGTCATTAGATTAGGCACATAAACAACACATACTCAGACAGGAGCTAATACCTTTTTCAATGTTCTCGTTTATAAAGCAGTCTGGTGAAATGATTCGCACAAACATGACAACATTGCTGTTGATCGTGGGGAATATTCCCTTCGAAAACAAAACTCAGCCACTGCGTCTTCAGCGGTTCGGATTTAGGAACATCAAAATGACTGCTGTGTTCCTTATTACACCCAAGAACAGAACACCAGACGCCATTCTGCTCATAGACAGTGCTCCAGCGTATCAACAATGACGGTGCTCCCCCTTTACACTGTTTTTCAGTCCTAGAATTTTAGGGGTGAGTCTTTCAGAATCCATCTGCATAAGGACTTTCTGAAGAAATGCATAGTTCAAATTTAAATTAAGCCCATAGGCTTGTGTAACAGATTTGATCTCCTCAAGAATCATTACTCCGTCAACAACAACTCCAATATCATCATAGTCTCCAAGAACTCCTTCCTTTTTTGCCCATGGTGATGTTTGTCAGGTCAGTCAAGAAGTCATCTCTTTGACTGTCCTATATTTAAATAAAAATAAACTGTTATTAGACATTCTTTTTTGATTCATAACTGTTTGTCAAGTCTATACAATCAAAGGTAGGCTATTTTTAAATTAACTTTTTACACAACAGACAACTGATGGACTCATACACAGCTATTAAAAAGGGTGCAAACATTAACTGATGCCAAGAAGGAAAGTTGATACATCAAGAGTCATTTTTTTATTTATATATATATATATATATATATATATATATATATATATATATATATATATATATATATATACAGACCCTTTCCAAAAAATTAGAATATCATGGAAAAGTTTATTTATTTCCATAATTCCATTCAAAACGTTAAACTTCCATAGATTATAGATTCAGGGCCCACAACTTAAACGATTTCAAGTATTTAGTTGTTTATTTGTACATAATTTGGGCTTCCAGCTCATAAAACCCACGAAAACAGGATTGCAAAAAATTTGAATATTACATGAAATCACACAGTAATTACACAGTGATACCATGGTCATTGAACCAGGTTTTGGTTATTTTGGCAGTGTGGGCAGGTGCAAATCCTGGAAAATGAAGTCAGCTAAAAACAGCTGCTTTATGAATGAATCAACCCCAATCCTCACCCCAAACACCAAACATTTTCAGTAATACCTATCTTTACACTTAATTATCATCATTTTAAGCGTGTTAAGGCCTCATTATACTTCTGCGTCGGACATACGCCGGAGCCTATACGCCATAGGCAACGTGTTGGTTTTAATTTATACTTCTGTGTCGTTGTCCGCGTTGATGCGCACCTGGGGAGCATGAAACCCCGAGGGAGGGGTTCTGGCAGACCAATCACAGCGCTTGTGTCCGCGTAGAATTGACGCGTTGTTACATTTTTGGAGAGGTGCACGTCAGGGTACGCCGAAGGGTACGCGCGCTACACACAGCCTACGACGTAGCTACGGCGGCAGTTCGACGCAGAAGTATAAAACAGGCTTAAGTCATAATTTTTCTTGTAACATTCCCATCTCATTAACTCTTTCAATATCAGTTCCTTCAATTGCTATTCTTACATTTTCATTCTTTTTACAATTACCAAAAATCATGTATTTTGTTTTCTCCCAATTTAAACATAATTTGTTTTTGTCAAACCATTTCTTAACTTTTCCCATTTCTGAATTTATATTTTCTGTAATTTCTGACAGATTATTTCCAGAATAAAAAATGTTGGTATCATCGGCAAACATCAAAAACTGTAATACTTTAGATACTTCGCAGAGGTCATTAATGAACAAAATAAAAAGTAATGGGCCTAAAACGGACCCTTGTGGAACTCCACATATTATATCTTTTAACTCAGATCTTTGACCATTAATTTGAACAAACTGCTGTCGATTGTTGAGATAACTTTTGAGCCATTGATGAGCTGGACCCCTAATGCTATAGTTGTATGATTTTGACAATAGCAGACTGTGATTTATGGTGTTGAATGCTTTGCTTAAGTCGATGAAACACTGTGTGTTGCTTATTCTCAGTTGCAGATGTAATTTTTTCTATGAGTTCAATTAATGCCAAAGCTGTTGATCTTTTTGCTCTAAAGCCATATTGTTTTTCAGTAATTAATATATGTTTTTCTAAAAAAATATTTCGTTTTTGAGCAAACCACTTTGCGCAAGCGTATTTGCGTCCACTATACGTGGGCAAGCGCGTCCTTGCTCTTTGATGAAAATGTTCTGCAACGAGCGTTGTCTTCTGAGGCGAAGAGGTCGACCTCTGCCTCGCCGAAAGATGCTCTATAATAGCTGAACCATCTGAAAACGGTCTCAGGGGGGTAAGTGCTGCGTCCATACACTTTGTAAATGTACGAGGTGCTAGCGACTGGCCGAACGGTAGTGAGAAAAACCAATCCGGCTTTTCAAACCAAAGCGGCCTGAGGCCGCCATCCTTCTTTGGAACAAGGAAGTAGCCTCCTTGCCCCTTTAAAGTCCCTGTAAAGGCAATTCTAAAAAAAAATTCTAAACACATTATAAATGTTATAAATGTATTGCTAAAACATATTACAAAGACTGAGAACTGTGAAGTACTGAATTGTGGAGTTAGACCATTAAACAGTTTTTCACCGTTGCTGTGTTCCGGATTTTCTGGGCGGGGCTAAAACGGGGGCTCGATGACGCACTGAAGCCCCTGAGCTCCTGGACACGCCCCTACTTGATGACGCACTGGAGCCCCTGAGTCTGACGCTGCCCCTCATTCACAGAGAATGTATGATTCACATCAGTTTGCCGATCGCGAGTTACTGTCAGTACTATTAGTTACTACAGCCTACAGTTTGCTAGCTATGCCTTCGTCACGGAAATGCATACAACCTGGATGCGATCACGAACAAAACAGTTCGGTGTCCTTTTTCTGAAAAACGATCACATCAAGAAAAGGTGGATTAATTTTGTGAAGAGCCACCTTGATGGACAGCTGAGGATCACCGCCAAAACCCGCCTCTGTAGTGATCATTTTACACGGGAAAGTTTTATAAACTTTCGTCGGAGACAACTGGGATTCACTCATAATCCGCTGTTACTGGTGAATGGGGCCGAACCGACTAACGTTCTCCCGCCTCGGCCTTCATCCTCCCGTCGCGCCGACAACGAGTAAGTTGCCTTGTGTGCTTATGTTATAATTATAGTAGGTAGTCCAGACTCGAACATGTATGGCTTTGTAAAACCTTAGGAGCATCCATTCCGGCTGTAGCGGTGACTGTTGAGTGTGGCGACGGCAGCTTTCCCGCGAGTGGGCGTGGTTTCAGCGCAGCCAGTGGACACGCCCCCAGCGTTTGAGAGCAGAGACTACTGCTCATTTTTTCAAGATTTTGATAGCTTATTTTATGTACTTGCCGGCTTTTTTTATCATTCAAATTTGGCTGGGTGGCTAATAACACCTTTTTTCGTGGTGTGACAAACTCAGAAGACATACTTAATTTTGACTTTACAGGGACTTTAAGGAAAAAGCCCAAGGCTGTAAAAAGACTGTAAAAGCCCAACTCGCTTTGTGAAAGGGGAAATGGTTCGACAGCTCCCTTTTCTAACAGTTTCGACACTTCGGTGCGAAGAACTTGGGCAACGTCCTTTCTCACTTTCGTTTCGACCACAGCTGAAAAGCGTGGGGTTCTGCGAGCAAACTGTAGTGATGTGGAACAATTTTTATGTGTAGGGGTGCGTACTTTACAGTGGGCACACAATCTACATTTATTATCTCTCCCGTGCTGGCTGGGGGTAGAGTTAATACTGTGTTGGTAGTGTTTGTGTGTAGGGGTGCATACTTCATAGTGGGCACACGCACTACATTTATTAAACTTCCAGCGTGAGCTGGGGGAAAGCTTGAAACTGTGGGAACAGTGCTTGTGTGTAGGGGTGCGTACTTTATAGTGGGCACGTGACCTACATATGAAACAGACAGAAAAGAGCTCTTTTCGTGCTTTATTTGTGTCGCCGTAAAAACGATGTTTGTTTGCAGGTGTGAGTGTTTTGTAACAGACCCATTGACTGCAGTATCGACATTTCCAGCCGCCTGAAAAGAGGGGACTGGGGAATGTTTGAGAAGCTTTTGGGAGATTGGTCCGGCCTCTGCGAGACTCCCTTTTCCTTCCTGTGGCTAGGAAGACTTACGAGGCTCAGGGTCCAACACAATCCTTGGTCGGAGTCCCCACCTCTCAGGGAACTTCTGGCGCTTTGCAGAGTGAGAGCAGTCCCTGAAAGCCTCCGGTTCAGGTCCAGACTCGCCCATTGAGCGGAGAAGTTTAGCCTGAAACACCTGGAGGACAGCCATGGTGTGAAGTGCCGAAGCAGCTTGGCCAGCGGCGGCATATGCGTGGCCAGCGAGAGCTGAAGTGGTGCGGCAAGGCTTTGATGGATGTGACGCTTTGGCCTTCCATCCTGTAGCGGTGGGCGGGCAGAGGTGAGCGGCCACCGCCTCCTCGAGGGGAGGAATCACCTCGTAGCCTTTCTCCGTCGCGCCGTCCACAGATGAGAGCGTTGAGGAAAAGGAAGGCTTTAAGCGAGCTGAGTGCGGCGCTTTCCACGACTTAGTCAGCTCGTCGTGCACTTCTGGGAAGAAGGGGGTGGGTCTCTGCTGAGGGGCCTGCCGGCGACAGGAAGCCGGCGTCCTCAGATCTGCGAAGCAGCTGCTTATTCCGCTGAAGGCTCTTCGACGGCGGCGAGAAGGCTTCTATCCGGAGATAAGCAAAGTGGTGATTTCGCTGAAGGAGATAAAATCTGAGGTCCTTTGCAGAGAATGGGTGCTTTATAGCCTTAGGCCACGCCCATTCTGGCGGGCTCTGACGTGCTCTGACAATTGGTTCACGCAGGTTCGTGCAGTTGCCACGGCACAGCCAATGACTGTACTCTCCGTTCATCTGTGTATGCTGTGCAGCTGCACTGTGTTTTAAAGATTTGGCTTCAATATTCTCGAGAAAAGGAGTTTTCCCATAGCGTAAGCTAGCCTTACACAATACGAGAGACCTCTCGAAAGGGAACATCGGTTAATGGAAACGCCGTCATTTCGCAATAGTTTTTTTAGAAAAAAATCGCTTTTGCGCAAATCTGTAATGGAAACGTGCCTATTGTTGTTGACTGACAAAGAACAAGGAAGCACAATCTCTTCCTCATTGCTATAAAACCATTATAAACCCGCTTAGAGGCCTTTCACACAGAACACGTTTTCCATTCCATTGTTTTTCTATGTATACAAACGCTAAATTGACCTGTTTTAGGCCGTGTGTTCACCGAAGTGTTTTTCAGCCACTGAAAAACATCTGGTGCTCAGCTAAAGACGCCCAGCTGCAGGCGCTTGAGTGCTTCAGCAGGTTTTTTTTTTTTGCTAGCACTGCCCTCCACCAAAACAAATTGCTATAGAACAGATAATAAATTATTAAGATAAAATATTACCCGTCCAAAACTATTTATATCTCATGTGTAACCACCAAAGACACATTAGAAGCTGCGGCAGATTCTTGAAGGACTGTTCTCAGCGGGTACGGCCAATGAAGGCCTGGAGCTCAGAAAACGTTGAAGAAATTTTTAAAGGAGCTATCTTTACAAACAAACACCATATTTGAAGTTTATAAAGTAACATTTTTACCTAAAAATATCTTAAAAGTACATTCCGTGACATAAAATTGGGAATATGTGTAAAATTACGCGTGCGTCACTGTGAAAATTGTCTGTGGAAGACGTGTTCTGAACCTGAGCAATTTATATTCTTTGTACAATCAACAAACAGTTTATTGTAAAAAATAGTGATACATAATATGAAATATTACTAACTGTGCAAATCGATAGAATGATAAAATTCTTCAACTCACTCACACTGCATGAAGCTGTCTGGAAACGGCGGCAAAGAAAGAATCTGTGCATTTACACATGCGCAGAAAACCAACTTATTTTTTTTAACGGACTTTAATTAATTCACATAGCTTGGTTCAAAACGCATGTAATTCCCATAAAACCAATGAATTTTTTGATTTATTAAAATCAACAACTAATTTTAAATTATTTAAATAAGCAAAATTTCATTATGCTTAATTGAATTGGGGCCATAATAATTTTTTCAGTAGTGCTTTGCTTTTTTTGCTTTTCCTTTTACTTTGCAGGAAAATTTAAAATGAATGTAAAATGAAATTAAATAACAATAAACAATACAATTGTATAAAACAATGGAATTGTCTCTTTCTCTTTCCCTTTAAGAAATGTAGGTTTTGAGTTCCTTTGTGGTTACTTGATCTAATTATATCTATTCGTATTATATTTATTTATGTTTTTGTACATCAATTTGTTTTTAATAGACTTAAATTAAATTTTAGTTTTTCTAGCGTTGTAATTTTTCATAGTTTTTTGGAGCTTTGTTTCTTATTAATTTGGTTGAATTAGAACCTTTCACCCAGAAAAGAAAATACAATTCAAATAACAGATTACTTTAAGGAAAATAACAATTTAACTGAAAATAATACAAAAACTTGACAGTAATTCACTGTAGATAAACAGTTCTCAGTCCATGGAACAATTGAGTGTTTGTGTGCAAAACAAATAGTCCTTTGAATCCAACGATGAATCCGACAAATGTGAAAGTCTCTTGGTATGGTGTAATCCAAAAATGTCTGTAGTGCAACAATCAGTGTACGATACTCAGTGTTGAGGTAATTGCTGAGAAATACCACTAAGGATGAATTCCACTTGTGATATCAGATAAGGCACTGATCACTCCACGGATCACAGGATTTCTTGTCTCTTTTAGGACTTTTCAGCTGGGAGGCTCGCCATCTCAGGATCACAGCTTATTCCAGAATCTCAAAAAACCTGATCTGTTTATACAAAGAGCGCCATAAACATAATAGACAATTAGTATGACTTTTAAACTCAATATATCTTTCATATATTACCTCAACTAGGTGAAAAATCCTATTTGAGCACTTTTTTTTAATTTTCAAGTGATCCTGAAGATGTTAATTGGTTGCTTCAGGTGTGTTTGATTAGGGTTGGAGATGAACTGTGCAGGACAGTCGATCGGCAGGAGCAGGATTAGGCACCCCTGACCTAACCTAACCTGAGAAAGGAATTGCACGAGGCTTGAAAAACTAGTCTGCGGATAGATGCAGAGGTGTTTTCCTCAAGATAATAACTCTGAAGTATTATTTCCTGGAGCATCTGGATTTGTGCCATTTGTATTCTCATTAAACCATGAGTTCTTTGTCACTGGCGCATATCCAGCCTGCATGCTATAAAATATTTTTGCATACAGTATTTCTATAAAATGCATTAAAAGTGTTTTTGTATAAGTACTTACATTCACTGCTTTTGTTAACAATATTCTATTCATTTTTGTTACATGTTTTTGAATACCCTACACCAGGGGCCGTATGTATAAAGCCATACGGCCAATAAAGCCATTTCAGCTGGGAACTGAGTCGTGGCAGCATGTATTTCATGTGCTAAGAGAAACCACACAGACTGTGTTGCTGGGCGTGCTAAGCTACAACTGTGGGACATCTCAGTTTCTCTCCTTACCAGCAAAGATTTTGTTCCACTGTGCTGCAATGTGTCGCTGGCCACCGCTATGAACTTGCCACCCCTCAGTGAGTCAGTTGTGGCAGTTAAAGTGTGTACACCCAACGCAGCCCATTTGGCGAGTGACTTTGATGGCTATCTGGAACCCAACGTGGCGGATTCTTCCGGTCTAGTGGTTGCTCACATAGTTGCCATGGTTCACAACGGACTGACAAAAGCTTGGGTTTCATTTCATTGAAACAAGGTATGCACCTGGGTGAGTTTTACACAGTTGATGAATGAGTCACCTATTTCTGAATCTGAGAGAGCTGCGCTTTCAGCATTGCTGTTGGAATACAATGACATCTTCAGCTCCTCCAAATGGAATCCCAGTAGATGTACACTAAAACATCACATCAGAATTGGTGAGCAGACTCTTATCAAAACAGCGTGCATATCGTGCATCCCCTGAAAAACGTGCTGAGATAGAGAAACCTGTTGTGGCTGGCCTGTTAGAATATGGAGTCATTGAGGAGAGCTGTAGTCCCTGGGCGTCACCAGTTGTTTTGGTAAAAAAGAAGTGTGGCACATGGCGTTTTGTGTAGACTACAGGCGATTAAACAGTGTGACACAGTGGCACATCTGCATGGTATATCTCGATGACATTTTAATTTATAACAAAACATTTGAAGAACACCTGTCTAGCCTGAAAGAGGTGTTTTCAAGAATCCAATCTACTGGTTTGAGACTAAATCCAGGCAAATGTCACCTTGCCAGAGATCACATGGTCTTTCTTGGCCATGTCGTTTCTCGAACCGGTCTTCAACCTGATCCAAAGAACACAGAGAAAGTCTTGAACTGGCCAATTCCCCGTTCGCCTTCTGAGGTGAGAGCCTTTGTGGGACTGTGTTCCTACTACAGATGATTCGTCAAGGATTTTTCTAAACTCGCTGCTCCACTAAACCATCTCGTCTGGAAAAATGTGCCCTTTGTGTGGAATGCTGAGTGCGACAAATCATTTAACCTTTTGAAAAGTGTGTTGTCATCCGATCCTGTAGTGGTATTGCCTGACTTCAGTGTGCCTTTTAAAATCTACATTGATGCATCCAACCGGACCGTCGGTGCAGTTCTTGCCCAGGAAAGAGATGGACTTGAACATGTGGTCGCATACTCCAGCCGGGCATTGAATTCCACACAAAGGCGTTGGTCCACCTTTGATCGTGAGTTGTGGGCTATTGTGTGGGCAGTTAGGGAATTCAAGCATTACATTGGACTTGCCTCATTTACCATTATCACAGACCATCGACCACTCTTGGCACTTCGACGTATGTCCATTGATGATGATCCAACAGGAAGAAGAGGGAGGTGGATTCTGGAGCTTGATCCATTGAATTGGATCATTGTACACAAAGATGGAAAAAAACATAAGAATGCGGATGTGCTTTCTCGCCGCCCTGAGACACCTGGCCCTGACGAGGCAGAGGCCAGTGTTACTGGAAGTGAATGTGGTGAGTTCTAATTAAACAGATGACATTCCATGTTCCTCTGAAGTCACTGATTTTAGAGTTTTCAACGGGCCTGAAAATAACAACCCGACCCGACCCGGCCCGTGGCTTTTAAAGCCCGGACCCGATGTAACCCGACACATCAACATGAATTATCTGCCCGAACCCGGCCCGCGGCCCAACGCCGCGTCGGAATTTTTTTTTCTCATACACGTATTATCATGACCAGCAGACGGAAATTCAAATCAACCTTTAATGTTAACGCCTTTTAACAATACAAACAACTGAAACAATAAACTTTAAATATATAAATAGGCTGTAGTAGCGACGGTGAATTCACCTGAGGCAAGTTTACTTTTCACCAACTCCATCTTCTTCTCCAGGCTAAAGGCGTGCACGCAGCGGCGTCAGGTCTGCCCCCGCCCCTCTCCGTGATGCGCTTGCACGCAGCAGCCAGACTTTCTTTACGGTGAACAGCAGCGATGATTAATAAATGTTTTTTTTTTTTTTTTTTTTTTCACTGACTGGAAAAGATTAAGCCCGAGGTCCGACCCGACCCGAGTCATTTGATTATATTTTCGACCCGAACCCGCGGGTCCAGTCGGGTTTGTCGGGCCGACCCGACCCGTTGAGAACTCTAACTGATTTGGCAGGAGATGCAACTGCTGTCAACTCAGATGACAATTCAGACTGCATGTCTTCCATTAATGTTTTGTCACACAGCTTATCAGACATTAGGGCAATGCAGCATGCTGACCCTGATATTAAGACTGTGTTGAGTTGGATGCAATCACAAAGACCATCCAGGAGAAAACTTCAAGAAGCTTCTCAGTACTTACGGAAGCTTTGGACTGAATTCAACCGTCTTTCTATAATTGATGGACTGTTATGCCGCTCAGTTTTCTGTCCCCTCACAAGTGGCCCTGTAGTGCAAATGGTTGTACCTCTGCTCTAATATCGGATATTCTTTTGCAGCTGCATGGGGCCCCAGCTTCTGCCCATTTCTCTTCAGAGCGTGTGAGGGGACGGGCAAGACAATTTTGTTACTGGCCTTCTACAGGAACATCAAAGCATGGTGTAAGCAGTGCAAGGGATGTCATACACGAAGCGGTCCGGTTCCAGCCCTCTGTGCACCAATGTTCCCCCCAGCAAACACAAAACACTGGCACAACGTACCCAACCTTCTAACAGTGTTTTAACAACATGGCCAAAAGGTTGCTATAACTACTTTGTGTGGTGAAGGTTGTTAAAGCGTTGTCACAATGTTGACATTAAACCACCATTCAGGGCCATTGCTTAAGGTTGTGCCTAGGGTGTCTGGACAACCACTGGATGACATGTGTACTCGTCACTGCCCTGAAGTGCGAAAATCAGCCTTTTAAATTTCAACTGCAGTTGGGCTCACTGTGCTGTCTTGTCTCATTCTTCATCGAGCAAGGAGGATACGCACGTGTCCACTACAGCGGCAAAACTCCGCTCAGTGCCGCTGGCAACGCTGTAACGTCTCCGCTTTGGGGTGTGTCTGTTGCGAGTGTGTTTAATCTAAGTTTTTTTCAACACACGGACAGTATAATCATCAGCGATGCACGTGATTACATTTAGAAATAGACAAGCTTTGTTTCCAAATGCACCAAGCAAAGATCCTTTCAATTTTAGAAACTTTTATAAACCCAGCCAATATAATCACAATGAACACATCCAAATTAAAATCTTTAACATATATATAACGACTACAAAGCGTCTAATTTGTAAACAAAATGATTTACGCACTAAATCCAGCATAAACTCCGGCATAATTTGCATATTTTTATACTCTCAAAACAGACGTCACATCCCGAACCTCACAGCAATTGGCTGCCGACCGCGTTTTTCGCTGGATATTTGCATAAAGTCAAGAACTGCCCAACCTTTTGACGCTCTCGGTCGCTCTCAACGCTTTCTCCGGTCTGCTGTCAATCCCAAAATGCACTGCTCGAGCGTGAAGCTTGACTTCCATAGGAATGAATTGAAAACGCTCACTCCGCTCCGCTCGCACCGTGCCAGTGGACACGCACCGCTAGGCCGTTAACATAGTCGACGCGAGCGACGCCTGACTAATTAAAAAATAACCTCAAAACATAACTTGCTAAATGGGGGATATCTATAGGCCTATCAAGCATACAAAAATTAATTGTCAGAACGTCGTCTCGCAGTTGCTGAATGTTGCGCAACAACGTTGCTACAGCCCTGTCACGTCTTACATTTCTACGTTGTTACAATGTTACAAGCACGTAGACAGCGACGTTGCCATGGTAGAAATGCAACGTGCCACAGACGTTGCCACAACGTAAATGTGTTTGCTGGGCCACTGGTAGTAGTGGCTTTACGACATGACTTGAATGCACCATAAGGATGCATTCCTGTCACCTTTCACACATGTGCACTTCAATAAGCCGACAGAAAGCAGGTGAATGTGTTTACATACCGGGGCGAAAACGGAGTAAGAGGCAAAAAACTACCTGTGTCGACCGGCTTATGCTTAAGTCGTTTATGACCTTACCTCAGTAAAAGAAACATTGATATGAGTGATTACCCGGATTTAGACCTACCTTAGCACACATTGCCCGGAAAGGTCACGCCTCTTACCATAACATGGAGATGCATGCGCTTAGTGAAGTGAAGATAATGGGTAGACGCTCAGTCTAGGTGCTAATTCAGGGTTTATCACCAGGTTCACTCAGGAGTGTCGGCCAGAACACCACTTAAGGCCAAATATTCCAGAGTATGAAATGACGAGCTGAGAGATATTCTTGAGAATATCTGAGAGTTCTTATTATTCTGTTTATTCTTTCCTCTTTCTTGTGTCAGTAATTTTCAGTGTGTAATTTGAGTGTGGTTTCTATACAGAGAGAAACAAAATACAAATGAATAAAGGAAACACATATGCATACACATAATTTCTCCTTAAGCATTAATATACATTACAATATAAATAAACAATAGTTAGAATATGACTATATATATCTTAAACTCTAAAATGTAGGCAGAGAAAGATTCAAACACTTACATGGGATTCTCAGATTTTCTATGCATTAAAGGAACACTCCACCGTTTTTTGAAACAGGGCTTATTCACCTTCTTTCCTACATTTAGATCGGTGGGCAAATGCATTTTTGTCTCAGTGCATGGATTGTTTTAGTTTGACAGGGTCGGCGCTAGCTTAGCTTAGCTTAGCATAATGAATGGAATCCTTTGTTGCCAGCTAGCATGTCCTGAGTAAAAGTGATAATAAAATAATAATAAACCACCTAATTACTTCTTGTGGCCTGCGTATTCACAACAAGTACAAATAGCGATGCAGATTAACACTAGGCGATTTCCTAGGCAGATATTGACTTGGGACTATATTAGGGGGAAGCACAGGCGAAGCACTGCTACTTGGGCGCAGAGATATCACGCAACACGTGAAATCCCACAACTTGTGAATACAGGTATAATATGGGTCGATCTATACATGCGTCATGTTTAAAATAATCACTTACTCTGTGGACAGTTGTCCATTTGGTCCATTCGGCGTGGGGCGTTTTTTCCAGTTCACTTTATCACACTGGAAAAAAATATCGAGTACGGCAGGATGGATCAACGCCGTGAAATCCTCGGTAGCTATGACACAACTGCGGGCACACTCATCTTGATCTGACGCGTTGAGCCTGGTTATCGATGGCAGTAACTTGTCCCACTCGCCACAGCACAGACACTATTTCAGTCGGCATAGATTGGCATATTCCCCCACATTCACACCACCAGTTCGTGTTGGCTCTCATCCTCACGTCCTCAGGCTGTTGAGCGATCGCAACCTCCTCCTCCTGTCGTTATATTTCCAAAGCACGCAGCTCCTCCTCTCAAACTCTGGCTCATAGAGGTATGGGTCTGGATGTTTTTTTTTATCACTTTTACTCAGGACATGCTAGCTGGCAACAAAGGATTCCATTCATTATGCTAAGCTAAGCTCGCGCCGACCCTGTCAAACTAAAAACAATGCATGCACTGAGACAAAAATGCATTTGCCCACCGATAAATGTAGGAAAGAAGGTGAATAAGCCCTATTTCAAAAAACGGTGGAGTGTTCCTTTAAGTCACCAATAACTAACTTTCTGTCATCTATGATATAGCTACTCAATAGCCTAGATAGCCTATAATGGTCCAGATAATAATATTTATTTTGGGGTGAAACACTCAGTTTCAGTCAATCTCATGTTAATCTTGAGTACCTATAGAGTAGTATTACATCCTTCATATCTCCAAAAAGTCTTTAGTTTTATTATATTTATAAAAGAAAGATAGGCTGTACCGAGTCTTTCCCGGAAAAAAACGAGCGGCTGGAGGCGTGCCGTGTGGGCGGAGCGCCGATAGCTAACAACACACAGGCATTTGAAACAGTTTTACTCACCGCCTGCAGTTCCAACGCACGACCGTGAACCTTTATCGTTGGGACTGCTCCATCCTTAAGCATTAGACGATCTGCAAATCCGGCGTCGAACTGGGCCTTGTTTATAAAACCTATGCAGCGCTGCCGATGATTTCCTGTTGAAGCGCGTTGATGTGCGCGGTCTCGCTCTCCTCTGGTCGACGTGTGCGCGGGCGCGCTTTTCCGAGAGAAATGCTCATATAAGGAGTTCCACTCTCGTCTACGTCATTAGATCCACGATCGAAAAAAAACCAGCCGAAACTTGTACCAACCCGGAAGTAAGATTTTCGGCACAGAAATTCTCCGTTATTCGTCCAAAATATTTTTTTTAAACTTTGGCCATGTTTAGCATGAGAATCCATCTCTTTAACACTGTAAACAACTTTGAATACATGAAACACCATTGTACCATTGATGTGGACAGTTTTATGAAATTAATGTTTTATTCTTGTTTTATTGAATCTGTCATTACTTTTTCATTTGTGTGCTGGTATTGGTAACTTAATCTTAAAAATAGAAATAGATTACAGGGTATTGTGAAAGTGTGTGGTAAGATTGTTGGCAGCACTTTTTGAATAATTTGTATAAAGTCAGGACTATGAGGAAGGCCGAGTTAATTATGAGAGATTCCAGCCATCCCTTGCAGAATGTTTTTAAGTTGCTTCCTTCTACTCGCAGATATTAACTGCCATTTTGTCGGACTAATAGATTTTAAAATTATTTTGTACCAGCCGCCATTGGTTTTTTAAAGGGGTCATATGATGCGATTTCTTGTTTTCCCTTTTCTTTAGTGTGTTATAGGCCTAGCTGTTTGTGCATATATAAGATCTGCAGATTTACAAAGCTCAAAGTCTCAAACCCAACGAGATATTCTTTGTAAAAGTTAAAGCTCAGCCACGCCTCCCTAAAACACTGCATTCAAACACGCCCCCACAAATCTACTTTAGTATGTGGGGGCAGAGTTTCATAACTCTTACGCATAAGAATGTGTAACTTTTATTCTCTCCGCCATCATGTCTTGGAGACGCTGTGTTTTTTGTTGCAAAAGCCAAACTACTTTATTTGGCCTTCCAAAAGAGGGCACAATTAGAAAACAGCTGTTAAGCTTTATAACACAGTTCCAGAACAGTAAACCAAATATATTCGACTGTGTGCTGCGCATTTTTCGGAGGACTGTTTTCAAAACCAGAGAGAGTACAAGGCCGGCTGTGCACAAAGGTTGATTCTAAAAAAGAGGGGCTTTGCAAGTACAGTCTGGCGCGTCTGACTCACAGACACAGCCTGTAAGTATGTTTTCATATTTTACGAATTTGCTGCTTACTATTCAAACGCGAGTTTTGAGCAGTATAGAGTAGCACTTGTTTGTCGTTTCTTCGATCACAAATGCAGACATTTTGTAATCTCCGGTCACGTTTCCTTTTACGGTCTATTTTGGACTTTTTCGGCGACGAGGACTCCTTATCCTGTGACTCAGCATATGTATACATTTTACAATAATAAAATAGCGTTATTATTTATAACGCTCCATTATAAATAATATAACGCTATATATAATTATAAATAACCGTAATGTTACAGTGCAGCCTTTTAATCTTGCCGGGGCAGTGACAAGCGCCTCTCACTGCTCTGCTCCTCCGTTTCTGCTGGTTTCAGTCACGTAACGTGACTGGCTGGCTCTGAACGAAAACGCGTTGTGGAAACGCGTTGGCCTAGTACCTTTTGTCCCTCTCTGCTATTATAGTTTTTCAAGATGGCGGAACTACATGGAAGCCTCCGTGGACCACCCGTCCCATAAATTCTTCGTTTACGAGGATAAGTCAGATCATTGGCAGAGGTATTTGTACACCATTGAGGACATATTTAAGAATAAAAATATTGATTTTAGATAATAAAATACCTAAAAAAACTACACATTGTCCCTTTAATTTTACTCTTATTCCTAAACTTAAAAATAAGTGTGATTCATAAAGGTTCCTAAGTGTTAAGATTAGGTCTCAGCTCCTAAATTATTTAAGAGTGCTGGAGAGGTACTAACCTAGTCAGGCGTAACAAGATGGCAGCAGAGAGAAAGAGGCCGCTCACTTTTCAACGAAAATATGATGTAGGCTATTGGAGTTAAATGAGTTGATCAAACGATAAAAGTTTGATCATCAATGTGTTCTTTTTGTAACTGACCTTTAAGAAATTTTATAGCAATGAAATTCAAGTAATAGGCCTAATTACATTTTTGGCGACTGGAAAAATGCAGCAGTGCACCATGATGACTTGAGCTCATCAGTCCACATGCAGGGCCTTCTTAGTAGTGATAAAAGTGATGCAGAGGTTTTTTGTTTTGTTTTTAGTGACCCTACAAGTTTGCTTAAACTATCAAATTATGTATTATATGTATTATATTTTTAAATATGAGGGAAGAATAAAACACTAAACTTAATGAAGGTATATATCTGACAAAATTATTTCAAGTCAAGATATGAAGTCATTATTTCGAAATATCTTGTTATTTCGCCATAATATCTCGTTATTTCGACATAAGGGGACATGCATTAAGCCATTTAGCGTTCTTATAATGGTTTGCTATGGGAGGAAAATGCTTAACGTGAAATTAAACGCGTTGCGTTCATATTCTGGACTTTTCCGATTTTTGTAAGTATACTTTATGATTTTAGTATCGTAATGATTAATAAATGCACGCACAATTATCCGTGAACTTGATAAATGTTGCAGATATGTTTTACTATCCACAAACAAATTGCTTTCAACTTAAGTGTGCAAAGTTCAGAATTCAACAAATGTGCAGCAATTTGTACAAACAGAGACATTTTTGTGAATAAAATGTTTTATTTTGTATTAGTGATCATAATTTGCACATGCAACAAAGATGGTGTACAGGTGACGCGTGCATTTATTGACGTCTTGTCTGAGTCAATGACATTTTAGTGTTTTCGGCAATGCTTAACGTGTAATTAAACGCGTTGAGTTTATATTCTGGGCTCATCAGATTTTTTTATTAGTATGATTTTTACTGTGTTTGGTCTGTTAATAACACTGTCCGTCACTACGGTGACGCATTGCCACATAGTGTAAATAAGAAATAATGAGATATTATGTCGAAATAACGAGATATTTATGTCGAAATAACGAGATATTATGTCAAAATAACAACTTAATATCTCAAAATAACGAGATAAGTTTTCTTTTTTTCTTTTTCTTTTTACCTTGCAGGTCAGGGCTTCCGTAGAATAAAACACTAAACTTAGTGAAGGTATTTTTTCTGACAAAATGATTTCAAGTCAAGTCACCTTTATTTCTACAGTGCTTTTTACAATACAGTAAAAAAAAAAAGTGATAACTGGAAAATAATGCAACAAAAGTTAGTTTTGGCTGTACAGCAGCTCTAGAAGGAAATAGTGTCATTTTCCAGCTTAAAGGGATAGTTCTGGCATATATATATATATATATATAAAATTAATTTGTGTAGACTAATCCCCAATGTTTAGTCAATGATTAGCTAATAAAATGTATACACCTTTTTCAGTAAGCAGAGACAGAAAAGAGACTCAACAAATATGTAAGTTAAAGTAATGGCTTTTCCCCCCATTTTAATAGATACAGTAGATGCATTAGCACTACTTCAAACTTAGTGAAGCTATGACTATGCCAGAGGCCATTACAAACTTCAACCGCATAGCGGCAAAATCTTCTCCAGTCTTTGTACAAGAAGTATGGTCACCTTAAAAAAAAAAAAGAATTAAAAAAGTAGTTTTTCATCAAACACAAAATAACACAAATCAACTTCAATCATTAAGATAATTACCACATTACCTCTGGAATCATAACATCAAATATGTAGTTCAGGTTTTCAAGATCCTCATCTGCATCCACTGCTCTCTTTATTTATCAGCAAGTTTGATGACGCTATTAAATTATGAGAATATTAAATCATTTAGGATAATAAGGAACTTGTTGTAATATAACAATAAAATATACTTCAAGTAAAATGTGAAACGCTTAAAACAATGAGCTTATTCCTCACATCATTTTCGCTGAAATGGCACTGTTTAGGCTTTAAGTGCTGCTTGAATTTCAGTGATGTCTCAGGATGTTTCCACAGGTAAAACCGACAGGATTTGATGTCTCCATTGTGAAAAGCTTCATGTAAAGCCTGTTGGAACAGATTATGTTAAAATGGTGTGTGTGTGTGTGTGTAGTATATATATATATATATATATATATATATATATACACACACACACACATATATACACACACACACACATATATATATATATATATATATATATATATATATATATAAATACACATGGCAAGAAATGTTAATTGTGATTTTATAGTACTCACTTTTATGTCTTGATCTGAGATTATGTTTTCAATTCCAAGTCTCAGAGCCTTCCGAGTGCTACAAAGAAATAATAATGTAGATGTTATCAACATCCGGTTATGACATAGCATAGAACAAAAAAACAGGCTATAGAATAGTTGCTGATTATTCAGAAGATAACAATGAGCCAGTGGCACTACAAAAGTGGTTAATAAGTGGTTAGCTAAATCAAAGTTTATGTAGCTTTATACTGATTATGTAACATGAATAGAAGTACCATATTATTAATGTTGAGTATCTTTTGTTCCTATTTTTTTCTAGCATAAACTTTTTAGTGAAAATAAAAATGTAATTCTGGGCTAGACTATGATCCAACTCCACGTTTCTTAATGACAGTAAAAGCTTTCTATTTAAACTTACTCATCAAAAGTGTATGGTTGTGTCAAATCACATCCACATTTGAAAGTGCCTTTTTTAACATCAGCTTCTTTCACTCCAGCACAATCTGTGTGTAGCCAGCCCAAACACATGTCACACTGTACCCACAAGGTCTTCACAACACTGGGATACAATGGCCTGTGAATAAGAATACAGATTAATACAGATACAGATACATGGTATAATTAGTGTATTCACCTAAAAATATATAATAAAAACAAACATGGCCTACCCTTTGCCCACTTTCTGAAAACAGCACACATGCAAGTCACCTGCCATACACTCCATCGGTTTTTCTGGTTTTTTCATTGAGTCCTATGATGAAAAATAATAATAATGTTCTGTTCCTGTAAATTACTAGTCTGAAACATTTTTCAAGTTAAAACAATAATAAGACAACCAACCTCTACAACAACATCTTTTACTAAGTCTGTTGCATGATATTCTCGTAGATATTGTGTTTGTGACAGACCAATGGTCTCTTTGCTCAACCTGAAGCCCTTCAGCTCCACCTCTGCCATCTGTTCAAGGTGAACAAAAATTAAAGATGAAACACTTAAAGATGAAACATTAGTTGTGTATTTTTTAAATCAGTCAGACCATAACATTTTACCTGTCTTTTTCTGATGAAATAAAAACAATGTTCTTAAAAGCTAGCTAATTTTGGAACTACAAATATAAAAAATATTTTTATTATAGTCTTTAAGTCTTACAGTGCACACAAACACTCCACAGTTGTTTGCATCACCCTGGCTCTGAAGCCACTGTGGTGGATAAGAGACAATCCAATCAGCAAGTTCCCATGTGTTACTGAAGGCATCACTGATGAAGAAAAAGATGCATAGACAGTCACAGACAAGAACATTATTAGACACTGCTGATCTGAATCTAATAAAGTGCATTTAGACTGTACATTTATATTGAAAGTTAATTCAGATTACCCTGCCTTTATATTAATGTGAAATAAACCATATGTAATAGTCATTTATGACTAAGAGATTACACATGGTTACTTTACAGTAGACAAAAATACATCTTTAATACAGATACAGTTTGACTGAATGGTCAATGTGCTTTATATCTACCTAGTGTGTTGCAGCACAGACATTTTAAAAAGGGTGCAAATACATTACCAAAGTATTTCCATATGACGCTTTGGTATATCTTTGTGAAGCTCCATGGAATCAAACACCCGGATCTCATGACTTTGACCACAGAACTCCTTTGAGTTTGAAGATATCAAAAAGAAAAGATGTACATAAAAATAGACTTGAAAACAAATGTTAAAATAAATTTGTAGGATCTAATTATTTCAACTAACCCACAAAATGAAGTGGTTCCCAATCTCAGGATTCGCACTCGTACTGACACATCGAGGAAAAACCACAGTGTCGCTTCCTTTAAGGTTCTTCCCAAAATAAAAAATAAAAAATTCTGTGTAATAATTGCTATTTCCATAACAATCTATAAACACACACAACTACACATACACTCACCTAAAGGATTATTAGGAACACCTGTTCAATTTCTCATTAATGCAATTATCTAGTCAACAAATCACATGGCAGTTGCTTCAATGCATTTAGGGGTGTGGTCCTGGTCAAGACAATCTCCTGAACTCCAAACTGAATGTCAGAATGGGAAAGAAAGGTGATTTAAGCAATTTTGAGCATGGCATGGTTGTTGGTGCCAGACGGGCCGGTCTGAGTATTTCACAATCTGCTCAGTTACTGGGATTTTCACGCACAACCATTTCTAGGGTTTACAAAGAATGGTGTGAAAAGGGAAAAACATCCAGTATGCGGCAGTCCTGTGGGCGAAAATGCCTTGTTGATGCTAGAGGTCAGAGGAGAATGGGCCGACTGATTCAAGCTGATAGAAGAGCAACTTTGACTGAAATAACCACTCGTTACAACCGAGGTATGCAGCAAAGCATTTGTGAAGCCACAACACGCACAACCTTGAGGCGGATGGGCTACAACAGCAGAAGACCCCACCGGGTACCACTCATCTCCACTACAAATAGGAAAAAGAGGCTACAATTTGCACGAGCTCACCAAAATTGGACAGTTGAAGACTGGAAAAATGTTGCCTGGTCTGATGAGTCTCGATTTCTGTTGAGACATTCAGATGGTAGAGTCAGAATTTGGCGTAAACAGAATGAGAACATGGATCCATCATGCCTTGTTACCACTGTGCAGGCTGGTGGTGGTGGTGTAGTGGTGTGGGGGATGTTTTCTTGGCACACTTTAGGCCCCTTAGTGCCAGTTGGGCATCGTTTAAATGCCACGGCCTACCTGAGCATTGTTTCTGACCATGTCCATCCCTTTATGACCACCATGTACCCATCCTCTGATGGCTACTTCCAGCAGGATAATGCACCATGTCACAAAGCTCGAATCATTTCAAATTGGTTTCTTGAACATGACAATGAGTTCACTGTACTAAAATGGCCCCCACAGTCACCAGATCTCAACCCATTACACTGTAAAAAGTGAACAGTTGGATCAACTTAAAAAAATCACTTCAGTTGGTAACACCTAAAGAAATTAAGTTTTCTCAACTTAAATTATCACGTTTTATCGTGAAAAACGTGATAATTTAAGTTGAGAACTTTTTTTCCCAAAAAATTTGGCATTTTCCCAAATCCCAAAATTTTTGGGATGTGGTGGAACGGGAGCTTCGTGCCCTGGATGTGCATCCCACAAATCTCCATCAACTGCAAGATGCTATCCTATCAATATGGGCCAACATTTCTAAAGAATGCTTTCAGCACCTTGTTGAATCAATGCCACGTAGAATTAAGGCAGTTCTGAAGGCGAAAGGGGGTCAAACACAGTATTAGTATAGTGTTCCTAATAATCCTTTAGGTGAGTGTATATATGTGTGATTGCGTGTACATGAACAGTATACCTTCAAGCATGATACATTCCGAGGGGATATTTTTGTTTGAGTGATCCAGTCTCTCCACCAGCTAATAAATGTAAATGTTGGGAGCATCACAACCTTGCAGAAAGTTGATATAAATAATTATTACATACATACATACATACATACATAGATACATACAGTATATATATAATTAATTCAGTATTTTTTTTAAATCTCTTGAAAAATAGTATAATGTACTTACATTGGGTGTTGTAGATGCAAGCTGTGCTACTCTAATATTGACAGCCTATTACACATAAATACGTGTTAATGTTTCATAAACACACACACGAATATGTGGTTTAAGGGGACTCTCCATAGGCGTAATTCTTTTTATACTATACAAAATGTATATTCTATCTCCCTACACTAACCGTACCCCTAAACCTACTCATCACAGAAAACTTCCTGCATTTTTAGAATACAAAAAAAGAAGAGTATATATTTTTTAAGCCATTTGGTTTACAGGAAGTGTCCTCGTAAACCATGTTTACATTGTAATACCCATGGCACACAAAAATACTGTACATACATCATCAGTCAGCCATGGTTGGTTGGGTAGGATGTCTTCTGATTCAGGTAAAATGGATTGTGCAGGATAGATTGACTTTAAGTCTTTAACTGTTGCTGTACAGTTGCCAACTTGCACAAGGACTGAAGTATGATTTTGTACAGTGTTGTACAATTCAGAAAGCTTGTCCTACAGGTAAATAATGACATGTAGAATGATAACACACTATGATAACATTTCCACCATGACATGATTTTGTTATTGAAAATCAATTTGTGCTAAACCAAATCTAAATATTTGCAATGATACCTTGTTTTCCTTCAAGATGGGGAAAAGTGATGTGCTAAAGTGTAGTCCTTCATCCGAGATTACTTCTTTCTTCTTTTCCTTGACATGCTCAGGAATTTGAAATCCTGAGTCAGTGCCTCTATCTGTAACAATTCACAGTGATTAGATCAACGTTTATGCAAGATAGTTATAAGGTTAAATGCACAAATTAAGATAAGATATCAATCTCACATGTAGTGAAGAGACTCAGCCTGCCATCCAGGCCAACTTCAGCTGCGCCTTGTGTCTGTCTCATCATTTTGTCCATGAATGATTTATTCACTTTACTGTTATGCAAATGAAACACTAAACGAAGTGCAAACATAAAATGAACATCTTTCAGCTGACAAAGAAAGTATCGAGAGTTGGCAAGTTCCCGATTGAGTTGCTCTGCCATTGAAGAGTTAATGAGACCAAGGAGCTCTGGGACAAGATCAAGGCTTCTCAGTTTCTCTTTTTCCTGTTTTTGGTTACGTTGATGGAAGCGGTCATACAGTGAAAGTCTATCTGAAGTTCCTGTGATAGGGTGAGGTTCGTCAAGTGCTTCAGTGGTTTGATTACCTTGACTCTGGACACGTCCACCTTCTATCATGGTTTTAACCCAGGGTAAATGGACGACAAGCTCCTTGGCTGAGGCCTTGGCCACATTTTCAGCTGTGGCCTCACACAATCTGCCATCAAAAGGTCTGAAAAATGCCTGTCGAGTTCTATTGTTAGCATGTCGTGCAACACGTCCCGCTACATCTGAAATGTAGATAGTCGGTGGAGTTTTTAAATTCAAAAGCGCATCAACGTGGTCCCTCGCTGACTCTTGCCACCAAAGAGGTGAACAAACGTAAACAATGGCATGTGGGCAGCCAACATGGAGAACACCACCTGAAAAAAGGGATCGACAAAAGCTAAAACATTTCTTCTAACGAACTCAATTGAAAAATTGTACATTGTTGCCATACCTCCAGTCTTCTGTAGTTTGATGAACATTTTGGGGTAAATGTCTTTGTATAGAAGTAGCTCCTTCAAGCGATTAATGATATCTGAGGCAGAGCCAGCAACAGATACTCCAAGTTGTGCACATGCTGCCAGCAGCTCACTTTTGGAAGGCTTGAAAAAGAAATGTAACTATTTAGTTTTTTGATTCACAATAAAATGTGTGTTTATAAGTAATAATTATGGCATAGTAATACCTTTTTTGATTCTAGCAGTTTTAGCACTGTGTCCTCAGCAGCATGCGAGTCCACAGGTGGCGACTTGTCACTTAGACGATCTGAAAACCCTTTGAGGATCTCTGTTTTTGTTAAAACTTTTCCAGCTCTGCAGGAGGATCCAAGCCAAGGGGCAAAAGATGAGTAGGACAGTTCACTGGAGAAAGGGTTTCTCTCTTTTGTTTCTATAGGTGATGAAGGGGGAAAGGACAAATTATATATCTTAGCAATTAAGTAGTATTTAAATGACAATCCATATGATCACATAAATTAATGTTTGTGAGTATAGTTCTTACCATAACTGAAACCAACACAAATTAATTCCTTTTCCAATGATGAATATCTCTCATCAACATCAACTGTAAGGTCACTTGGTTGTACATTCTCAGTGCATGGTCTCTTCAGGAGATTGACTAGTGGAAAAAATTATGTCATAAATTCACTACACCAATCATAAATGACTTTTATTTATATACACTGTAATTTCTATAAATAGCTTACCAGGTAAATCAAAGGCCACCTTCCAATTACCATCAGCAATTAGGATAGGTGGTTCATGGCCACAGCGAATACAAGAAAAGTCATAGCTATATCTGGTCATTGCCCAGAAATGAAAAAATGCTTTCCTCAGGGTGTTGTGGTGAATTGTCACTTGAAGAAGGTCCTCCATCATTGACAAAAATCGCCCAATGGCCGTGTTTGTCTTTAAAGTGTGGTAATTAAAAAAATATTCCTTAAAATACATACTTTAAAATCAATTTGACATGCTGTTCATATGTATTACAAATAACTTTTTCTTACCTTTAGGGCAGATGTCATCATAGCACATAGACGAGTAGTCAAATTGATTCTATTATTGAAATTATGAAAACCTGAAGTGTATTCCTGAAATCTGACTGGTGTCTTGCAGATCAGGCAGTATTTAACACACACTGTAACACCTTTATTAGGAGAGAGAACAAAAAAAAAAAAACATACTTTACTGTGGCATTATCACACATTTACAAATGTTTGAATTTTTTTATTGAATGTACAAACCTTTCTTCACTGAATCTATATCGTAGACTGACGCAGTCTTTGTGGCAACCACTGGTTCTGTGAGACCTGGTGGGGTTGGCCCAGGGCAATAAGGACATGTTGCCTCTGTGGGCTCAAACCTTATCGGGACCTGACTTGCCTGAGTCCTTAATTGCTGTGGCAAAGTTTCTGGTATTCTTTTGTTTTGCCAGAGATAGTTGGTCATGGCAACGAGTTGGTGCTTCTTTAGTCCTTCCCCTACAACACCAAGTTCAATCTCTTCATTTTCAGAGGAGTCCCCTGACAAGTCACTGTCTGCTCTGAAAGACTCAATTAATAAATCTTCTCTTTCTTGGAAGAGCCACCACATTGCCATATAGATATGGACACATCGATACTGTTTCTTTGTGCTTTTACAAAGGCAATACCAGTCCCCCAACAATTTGTCAAAGGACACTCTTGTCCGCCCAAAGAGGCACCATCTTTCTTTCTTTCCCGAATAAATGGAAAAGTAAACAAATCTGCCAGAATATCCATGTTTCTCAAAGAAAATAGGAAAAACAGAGCAGATTCCCTCTAATGACGCTGAACTGCTAAGTTCAGTGCACTCCGTCAGTCTGGTGGTGGAAATCAGTCCTTTTTCCTGCATCGTCTTCAAAGATTCTTCTCTCACAGGCTCAGGAGGAATGTATGGTGGAGCAGAAGAAACTCTGATTAAATGTTCACACTCTGCACCAGGCTTTCCACTAAGTTTGGCCAGAGTCATGAACTCCCGGCACTCTGCTACTTCACAGCCAATGACTTGAGAGGTGGTGCTTTTCTGCATATGTATTGGGACTCTTTGGCCTCTACTATTTTTGGCTGTGATGAAGATGCCTTGCTGTACATCAACACAGTAAACAGGATCTGATGTTGCATGAAACTCTTTTTCATGTCTACGAAGACTCCCTGCTGTAGTAAAAGAGGATGAGCAGTGGCAACACAGAAAGCTCTGCTCACCAACAGGAGCACTCACTGCATTTTCATTTTTCTTTGGCTCTCACCTAAAAATGTAAATAAATTACAGTAGCAGTTTCAGAATTAGCGAGTGAGTTTGATTAGTATGTCATATGTTGTTATGTACCAGGCTTAATTAATAGCTATGGACCATGTTATGTACACATACTATAGAGACCAAGACTAAATGTCATCTGTTACAACAATTAGTTTCCAATTTAGATATTATGAAATGACCGAAAACATTAAGTGTTGTAGGCTTGAAATATCAACAGAAAATTATAACTATGCAGATATAAAATTAACAAATGCATACTTTTATTTGGCAGGTCTCTGAATGGTGTTACCATGCAACCTGCAAAACAAATATATTAAGTCAGTGAAAACAGTACTTTTAATAGGTTATGTGTTTGGCAATAGCATGATTAATAATCATGTAATAGCATAATTAATTCCTACCATGTTTCTGCAGATGATCTTCAAATGCATTTCGCCTTTGTAAAATCCTGTCACACTTAAAGCAATGCCAGTGACTTCTTTTTAATTTGTCAATTTTGTCACAAAAGCATGGTACAGTGAACAGAACTGTTAAAAAACACATAAAGAGAATAGTGTATAATAAAACTAATAATTTAGTGAATAACATATGTTACAAAACCAACATATGCTCACCAAAATCCCCATCTTTGAAGTGCACAGCATATTTAAAATGTTTTTTTTTCTAGGTGCTCTTCTGACCCATCCACAGCCTGTCTGCATAGCTGGCAGTTTTTCCCTTCATTGGCCTTAATTAAACTAATACGGTCTTTGAACGTTTGAAGACCTAAGGGACAAAACAATACAATACTGCACCTAATAAACAATTGCGTTTATATAATCATATATTTTATAATATAATACTATATAATTACAATTCTAAACTATAGCTTATAAATTATAGTGGTATATGCGAATAACATTTTACGATACTACTTAAGTAGGCCTACGCTCAGCCTATAAGCTATAGCAGGCTATACCACTGCATGACATGCATATTATACATAATGTAATAATCAATGGAATCTACATCATTCTACGTTATTTATATTTAAGGGTATTTCTTTTTTGGGAATTTTTATCTCGATGGCTTACTTTAACTTAAGTTACTTTCATTGACTTAAGTTAGCCTACTCATCCTCAGTATCGACGAAGAAATCGCTTGACTTACCGTTCATGTTTGACCAAAATGATTGTGGTATAATGATTATAGTTTATGATTATAATGAGTATAATGATTATAGTGATTATGATTATAGTTTTTTTTTTTTTTTTTTTTGCTAGCGTCTTACTCGCAAACAAATACACCACCACCACCACCACCACCAGATGTTCCTCAACTGTCGCAAGTTTTAGGTTATTTTGGAGAGGCGGTATTAACATTTAGTGACATGGCATCTGACGCACAGAAGCCAATGGCACATGTCACTATGCGTATTGGCACATCCGGTGGCACATCCGGTCTTCATTGGCATGTGCCAGTGGATAGTGGCATGTGTCACTGACATTATTGGCATGTGCCAGTGGTGGATAGTGGCATGTGTCACTGACATCGCGATACACTGACACTGACACCTGACTGACACCGAGTTGCGGAACATGTCACCGTGTTGCGACACCTCCAGTAGTGACTGACAGATTAATCGAACACCTATAGCCTACTGACGTAATTGTGGCACAAAATCCTAAATAAATAGCCTAATTTTGTGATATTTAAAATATCAATTAAATGAATTAAAGTGCATTAATATTTTTTATTTGTGTCACGTCTGTATTTGATTGGTATGTGCCACTGAATGTTTTGTAATACCAGTGCTACTTTATGTTGTTTATCTCGCAAAGTCACAAACTGCCCATTCTAGGAAAGACACGAAATAAATTAATCATGGGTCACTACGAATAACGTATTAACAGTCGCGCCCGTTACTGTAAACCTTTATTTTTGCGTGATGCTGCACAGACGGACGCCAGTAGGTGTCAGTATAAGTGAGTGTAACACTGGCCAGTGCAAGATTCTCATCTGTGGCTTAAACATGTCAAAAATAATTGTATCGAATTATATGTTGTAGGTTACACATTAACTTACTTAGCGATGTTATAAATCATATTTTTTGACAGCATAAAGCAAATTGTTATGCAAATTGCATATGACGCAATCCATTGGCACATCTCACGTTTTAGTGACACATGCCAATATCCACTGGTACATGCCAGTTGGCCTGTGTCACTAAAACTGTCTCTTTATGTTGTGGCACCTCCAGTAGTGACACCTGCAGCTGTCTGCCGGAGTATAATGTAGATTATGTAACATATGCACGTAGTTAATTTGTACAACAAAAAATTATTTTATTTATTGAATAATTCCATAAAATTATGTTTGAAATATTAAAGGTAGCCTACTGAGGAAGGTCCTGCGCGACCGAACGTTTGTTGAATTTTTTTAATGCACTGAGCACTTTTTTGCACTTGTATCAATAGAGAATATTGCTAGTAGCTCGGTATACTCCTTTTCAGATACATAGCCTAACAAACAAATTATTTTTAATAATAAATTTTTTTACACTTTTTGGAAGGACTTGAAATATTAAACCCACAGATGAGAATCTTGCGCTGGCCAGTATTACACTCACTTATACTGACACCTACTGGCGTGTGTCTGTGCAGCATCACGCAAAAATAAAGGTTTACAGTAACGGGCGCGACTGTTAATGCGTTATTCGTAGTGACCCATGATTAATTTATTTCGTGTCTTTCCTAGAATGGGCAGTTTGTGACTTTGCGAGATAAACAACATAAAGTAGCACTGGTATTACAAAACATTCAGTGGCACATACCAATCAAATACAGACGTGACACAAATAACACGTTTGAAAAAATATTAATGCACTTTAATTCGTTTAATTGATATTTTAAATATCACAAAATTGGGCTATTTAATTAGGATTTTGTGCCACAATTACGTCAGTAGGCTATAGGTGTTCGATTAATCTGTCAGTCACTACTGGAGGTGTCGCAACACGGTGACATGTTCCGCAACTCGGTGTCAGTCAGGTGTCAGTGTCAGTGTATCGCGATGTCAGTGACACATGCCACTATCCACCACTGGCACATGCCAATAATGTCAGTGACACATGCCACTATCCACTGGCACATGCCAATGAAGACCGGATGTGCCACCGGATGTGCCAATACGCATAGTGACATGTGCCATTGGCTTCTGTGCGTCAGATGCCATGTCACTTAATGTTAATACCGCCTCTCGCTCCGCCTTAGCTCTGAAGCAGGCTGCGATGTAAATATTGCTATGCTGGAATATGTTGAGAGAGAGGTGTGGGTGCGATCGAAAAGTCGTAAAGTGTTTACTTATATTTGTGTGTGTGTGTGTGTGTGTGTGTGTGTGTGTGTGTGAGGCGCGGCCGCGATCGGTGTGTGTGTGTGTGTGTGTGTGTGTGTGTGTGAGTCGCGGCCGCGATCGAACAGTGGAAACGCAAAAACATGAAACGTATAGCAGATTAATTTTCAATTCATTCAGGCACAATTACCAAACATACTGTATCAAGGTATTTTTATTAATTGAATTAATGAACTAATTATATAAAACTATTGTCAGTGCACTACAAATAAACTGGTTCTATGCCTTTACTTTATTAATAAAACTTTATTTTTTTTAAATACAAGGCTTAAGACATTTATTTTTCTTTTGGTGGTCCAGCCTGAGACATGCACAAGCCTTCTGCATGTTTTGCTTTTCCCTCCATTGTACCGAACTCGTACCGAACCGTGATGTCTTAACCGAGGTATGAACCGAACCGTGACTTCTGTACCGTTCCACGCCTAAAAGAGAGTGCAGAGTTTTCAAAGAATAGTGGACCAACGATTATTTGTGAAGAATAACTTTAATTAAAACAAAGTGTGAAGACTCGATTACAACTTTTGCAAACCACTAGTAAAGATAAACAAATATGTGCCAGGAATCAAGTGTTGATATAGTAGTGGGGATATAGTAGTGTGGACGGCTGTGCCAGGCTAGTAATCTCTACTACACAATGAGGCCTGCTGGTGGTCATTTTGGTCTGGGTCATACAATTCTATGTTCTATAGCTGACCTGGACACGGCCCCCCATCACAGTCAGGAATGATAATGTGGCCCCCAGAGAAAAAAGTTTGGTGACCCCTGGTTTAAAGAATGTTGGTAACCAGACGGTTGACGGCACCCATTGACTTCCGTAGTATTTTTTGGGCGCCTGAACTATCCTTTTAAGTCAGTTTAATGTAATTTAAGTTGAAATGACTGAAATATCCAAGTTGATTGTACTTAAAAATAGAAGGCAGCGACTGTGAACACAACACAAGGGATATATTTCAGCAACCCTTTTCACGTTTTAACTAACAGTGACGTTTAAGTTTTATATTTCACCAAGAAATAAACCTTGACATTATACTAAGCTAAATACTGACGACGACAATCTACAGTGACAGTCGAAGTAACCTGAGATGGATCTTCGGGGGATGTGTAACGGATATCTTAACCTGCAGCATTTGAACTTGGGTTAGAGTTGATCAGTCCAATTCATGAACGAATCATTTTCAGAGCGAGTCTGTTACTTGTAAAAAGTCAATAAGATCATGAATTTGGTGGGCTGAATTTGAGAAGCTTATCAGTCCGAACGATTCGTGAACAAATCATTTCAGAGTGTTTTTGTGAATAGGATCAGCGAATGATTGGAAGTGTATAATGAATAATAGGCCATAATTCAGTCTGAATAATAACTCACTGTGTTCCTCAAAGACGACATACATCGTTAGGCTATATTTAACAGAAATTCATTCATCTCGTGATACATGACAAAGGCTGTGAGGAAATCGTGGTGACAGCTGGTCAGCAGGTAAAACTTTACACATTTAAATACTCAAGAAAGACAAATATTTAAAATCAGATAATGTGAGACCGTGAGAATGTGAGAACATTCGCCAAATACGAGATAGCATCTGTGACTTATTAGAGCTTCCGCATTACTTTGACTTTATTGACT
This sequence comes from Rutilus rutilus, assembly GCA_021464565.1. Classification (NCBI taxonomy): domain Eukaryota; kingdom Metazoa; phylum Chordata; class Actinopteri; order Cypriniformes; family Leuciscidae; genus Rutilus; species Rutilus rutilus. Next base: position 9,329,650 of record JAJAQA010000013.1, read on the forward strand.
GCCATAATGGCAGTGAATAGGCCATAACACCTTTAACTTTTATAACCAGAAAGAAAGAGAAAGCCAACCTATGAACAATCTTCTGTCTTTATGGGGGCATTTTATGCTTTTAATATGTTCATATTAACAGTTGTATTACTGAACAATTACAAACACAAACAATAATACAGACACAGGCACAATAAATATCGTTTACTTCAGTTAACATTTCACCCAAGAAGACACAGTGTGCATCTGCTATGAATTTTTAATTTACATGTGTTTCACTCTACCAAAACATTTCTAAAATTAAGGCTCACCAAAGCAGTCACATCAATGATATTATAAAAAGTGATTCCTGAAATTTGGCTCGCCCATTTTGTTTTTGTCAGTCATTAAAACGAGAAAAACAGCTACATTTAACAATCAAATGCTACAATGCAATCAAACCTGTGGACTCACTATATTGTTTCTAGAGGAATTCTAAATCACTCCTGAAGCCACGTTATTATGTACAGAGTTCAAAATACATGTAAGGAAGACAGATGGTAATCACAACAACACAGAAACACACATGTCACAGATCCTTTATGTTCAAATGCCATTATGACTGCACAAAAAGATTCTTTAAAAGCAGCCTCACAAAAAGATGATATACTGTACATAGACGCTTTAGACCAGTGGTTCTCAACCTTTTTTGGGCCAGCGCCCCCTATCCATTATCTAGGTCCCTTACCGCCATTACATTTAAAAACATTTTGGCAGTTTTTTTTTTCTTTATCCATTTGAAAATCTTGTTAAATATGCTATTATAAACTCGTAGGGGCAACAAATGAACTTCCGACTCTCTCCCATGCCACTCAAAGGTGAGATGTGAGATCTTGCCCTGAATCTCACAAACATAAAGGAGTTTTTTTATTTTTTTATTCAGAAATTCTTATTGCATTTTGTTTTCATATACAACTTCCAAAGCCCCGATAAAGTTTCAATTACAGTGAGGAAAATAAGTATTTGAACACCCTGCTATTTTGCAAGTTCTCCCACTTGGAAATCATGGAGGGGTCTGAAATTGTCATCGTAGGTGCATGTCCACTGTGAGAGACATAATCTAAAAAAAAAAAATCCAGAAATCACAATATATGATTTTTAAACTATTTATTTGTATGATACAGCTGCAAATAAGTATTTGAACACCTGTCTATCAGCTAGAATCTGACCCTCAAAGACCTGTTAGTCTGCCTTTAAAATGTCCACCTCCACTCCATTTATTATCCTAAATTAGATGCACCTGTTTGAGGTCGTTAGCTGCATAAAGACACCTGTCCACCCCATACAATCAGTAAGAATCCAACTACTAACATGGCCAAGACCAAAGAGCTGTCCAAAGACACTAGAGACAAAATTGTACACCTCCACAAGGCTGGAAATGGCTACGGGGAAATTGCCAAGCAGCTTGGTAAAAAAAAGGTCCACTGCTGGAGCAATCATTAGAAAATGGAAGAAGCTAAACATGACTGTCAATCTCCCTCGGACTGGGGCTCCATGCAAGATCTCACCTCGTGGGGTCTCAATGATCCTAAGAAAGGTGAGAAATCAGCCCAGAACTACACGGAGGAGCTGGTCAATGACCTGAAAAGAGCTGGGACCACCGTTTCCAAGGTTACTGTTGGTAATACACTAAGACGTCATGGTTTGAAATCATGCATGGCACGGAAGGTTCCCCTGCTTAAACCAGCACATGTCAAGGCCCGTCTTAAGTTTGCCAATGACCATTTGGATGATCCAGAGGAGTCATGGGAGAAAGTCATGTGGTCAGATGAGACCAAAATAGAACTTTTTGGTCATAATTCCACTAAACGTGTTTGGAGGAAGAAGAATGATGAGTACCATCCCAAGAACACCATCCCTACTGTGAAGCATGCTGGTGGTAGCATCATGCTTTGGGGGTGTTTTTCTGCACATGGGACAGGGCGACTGCACTGTATTAAGGAGAGGATGACCGGGGCCATGTATTGCGAGATTTTGGGGAACAACCTCCTTCCCTCAGTTAGAGCATTGAAGATGGGTCGAGGCTGGGTCTTCCAACATGACAATGACCCGAAGCACACAGCCAGGATAACCAAGGAGTGGCTCTGTAAGAAGCATATCAAGGTTCTGGCGTGGCCTAGCCAGTCTCCAGACCTAAACCCAATAGAGAATCTTTGGAGGGAGCTCAAACTCCGTGTTTCTCAGCGACAGCCCAGAAACCTGACTGATCTAGAGAAGATCTGTGTGGAGGAGTGGGCCAAAATCCCTCCTGCAGTGTGTGCAAACCTGGTGAAAAACTACAGGAAACGTTTGACCTCTGTAATTGCAAACAAAGGCTACTGTACCAAATATTAACATTGATTTTCTCAGGTGTTCAAATACTTATTTGCAGCTGTATCATACAAATAAATAGTTAAAAAATCATACATTGAGGTTTCTGGATTTTTTTTTTTAGATTATGTCTCTCACAGTGGACATGCCCCTACGATGACAATTTCAGACCCCTCCATGATTTCTAAGTGGGAGAACTTGCAAAATAGCAGGGTGTTCAAATACTTATTTTCCTCACTGTATATTATAAATATGTAAGGATTGTTTTATGTAATTTTACATAAAGACCATAACAAAATAAATTACGTTCCAACTGCAATTACATTACAATCTCTAAACTATCTCTAAACTATCATGCCCTATCAAGTTTGCCTCTCACTTGCCCCAGGTTGCTCCAGACGAAAAGGTGATTGAGCTCTTTTCACCCTGTCATCACTAGAGCCCTGTTCATAGCAAACAATGAATGTATTTCAGCATAATTTACTGTGTAGAGCTTTATAGGTTACTTTGTCTAAAACCACAGTCCATTAACACGTGTTAACACGTTTTGTAAATGTAGCCTACCCTAGGTTGGTTGAAATTAATCTACCATAAGAGTCTGCTTGGGGTCTTGTCTACACATATCTTTAGTGTTGCAGTTTTCCTTTAAAATCACTTGCTGGATGACAGTTACAACACTGTAAAAATGATGTGATCAATAAGTTATGACAACATATGTTTTTACATTTCTTTAATTAGTCAAAATAAGTTAAAGTTATACAAGATTCAACTATTTTTTTAAAGGGATAGTTGTTGTTTACTCGCCCTTATATTGTTACAAACCTGTATAACATTCTTTCTTCTGTTGAACACAAAAGAAGACTGTTTAAAGAATGTTGGTAACCAGACGGTTGACGGCACCCATTGACTTCCGTAGTATTTTTTGGGCGGCTGAACTATCCTTTTAAGTCAGTTTAATGTAATTTAAGTTGAAATGACTGAAATATCCAAGTTGATTGTACTTAAAAATAGAAGGCAGCGACTGTGAACACAACACAAGGGATATATTTCAGCAACCCTTTTCACGTTTTAACTAACAGTGACGTTTAAGTTTTATATTTCACCAAGAAATAAACCTTGACATTATACTAAGCTAAATACTGACGACGACAATCTACAGTGACAGTCGAAGTAACCTGAGATGGATCTTCGGGGGATGTGTAACGGATATCTTAACCTGCAGCATTTGAACTTGGGTTAGAGTTGATCAGTCCAATTCATGAACGATTCATTTTCAGAGCGAGTCTGTTACTTGTAAAAAGTCAATAAGATCATGAATTTGGTGGGCTGAATTTGAGAAGCTTATCAGTCCGAACGATTCGTGAACAAATCATTTCAGAGTGTTTTTGTGAATAGGATCAGCGAATGATTGGAAGTGTATAATGAATAATAGGCCATAATCAGTCTGAATAATAACTCACTGTGTTCCTCAAAGACGACATACATCGTTAGGCTATATTTAACAGAAATTCATTCATCTCGTGATACATGACAAAGGCTGTGAGGAAATCGTGGTGACAGCTGGTCAGCAGGTAAAACTTTACACATTTAAATAGTGACTCAAGAAAGACAAATATTTAAAATCAGATAATGTGAGACCGTGAGAATGTGAGAACATTCGCCAAATACGAGATAGCATCTGTGACTTATTAGAGCTTCCACATTACTTTGACTTTATTGACTGCCATATTGGCAGTGAATAGGCCTTAACACCTTTAACACCTTTAACTTTTATAAACCAGAAAGAAAGAGAAAGCCAACCTATGAACAATCTTCTGTCTTTATGGGGGCATTTTATGCTTTTAATATGTTCATATTAACAGTTGTATTACTGAACAATTACAAACACAAACAATAATACAGACACAGGCACAATAAATATCGGTTACTTACGTTAACATTTCACCCAAGAAGACACAGTGTGCATCTGCTATGAATTTTTAATTTACATGTGTTTCACTCTACCAAAACATTTCTAAAATTAAGGCTCACCAAAGCAGTCACATCAATGATATTATAAAAAGTGATTCCTGAAATTTGGCTCGCCCATTTTGTTTTTGTCAGTCATTAAAACGAGAAAAACAGCTACATTTAACAATCAAATGCTACAATGCAATCAAACCTGTGGACTCACTATATTGTTTCTAGAGGAATTCTAAATCACTCCTGAAGCCAGTTATTATGTACAGAGGTTCAAAATACATGTAAGGAAGACAGATGGTAATCACAACAACACAGAAACACATGTCACAGATCCTTTATGTTCAAATGCCATTATGACTGCACAAAAAGATTCTTTAAAAGCAGCCTCACAAAAAGATGATATACTGTACATAGACGCTTTAGACCAGTGGTTCTCAACCTTTTTTGGGCCAGCGCCCCCTATCCATTATCCTAGGTCCATTACCGCCATTACATTTAAAAACATTATGGCAGTTTTTTTTTTCTTTATCCATTTGAAAATCTTGTTAAAAAACTCGTAGGGGCAACAAATGAACTTTCCGACTTCTCTCCCATGCCAACTCAAAGGTGAGATGTGAGATCTTGCCCTGAATCTCACAAACATAAAGGAGTTTTTTTATTTATTTTTTTATTCAGAAATTCTTATTGCATTTTGTTTTCATATACAACTTCCAAAGCCCCGATAAAGTTTCAATTATATTATAAATATGTAAGGATTGTTTTATGTAATTTTACATAAAGGCCATAACAAAATAAATTACGTTCCAACTGCAATTACATTACAATCTCTAAACTATCTCTAAACTATCATGCCCTATCAAGTTTGCCTCTCACTTGCCCCAGGTTGCTCCAGACGAAAAGGTGATTGAGCTCTTTTCACCCCTGTCATCACTAGAGCCCTGTTCATAGCAAACAATGAATGTATTTCAGCATTAATTTTCTGTGTAGAGCCTTTATAGGTTACTTTGTCTAAAACCACAGGTCCATTAACAGTGTTACACCGTTTGTAAATGTAACCTACCCTAGGTTGGTTGAACTTAATCTACAATAAGAGTCTGCTTGGGGTCCTTGTCTACACATCTCTTTAGTGTTGCAGTTTTCCTTTAAAATCACTTGCTGGATGGCAGTTACAACCACTGTAAAAATGATGTGATCAATAAGTTATGACAACATATGTTTTTACATTTCTTTAATTAGTCAAAATAAGTTAAAGTTATACAAGATTCAACTATTTTTTTAAAGGGATAGTTGTTGTTTACTCGCCCTCTATATTGTCTACAAAACTGTTATACATTCTTTCTTCTGTTGAAACACAAAGAAGCTGTTTAAAGAATGTTGGTATCCAGACGGTTGACGGCACCATTGACTTCCGTAGTATTTTTTGGGCGGATGAACTATCCTTTTAAGTCAGTTTAATGTAATTTAAGTTGAAATGACTGAAACATCCCAAGTGATTGTACTTAAAAATAGAAGCAGCGCCTGTGAAACCAACACAAGGGTCATTTCAGTAACCCTTTTCACGTTTTAACTAACAGTGACGTTTAGTTTTATATTTCACCAAGAAATAAACCTTGACATCATAAGTTAAATACTGACGACGACAATCTACAGTGACAGTCGAAGTAACCTGAGATGGATCTTCGGGGGATGTGTCACGGATATCTTAACCTGCAGCATTTGAACTTGGGTTAGAGTTGATCAGTCCAATTCATAAACGATTCATTTTCAGAGCGAGTCTGTTACTTGTAAAAAGTCAATAAGATCATGAATTTGGTGGGCTGAATTTGAGAAGCTTATCAGTCCGCGACGATTCGTGAACAAATCATTTCAGATGAGTTTTTTTGTGAATAGGATCAGCGAATGATTGGAAGTGTATAATGAATAATAGGCCATTAATTCAGTCTGAATAATAACTCACTGTGTTCCTCAAAGACGACATACATCGTTATATTTACAGAAATTCATTCATCTCGTGATACATGACAAAGGCTGTGAGGAAATCCTGAGTCAGCAGGTAAAACTTTACACATTTAAATAGTGACCTCAAGAAAGACAAATATTTAAAATCAGATAATGTGAGACCGTGAGAATGTTGAGAACATTCGCAAAATACGAGATAGCATCTGTGACTTATTAGAGCTTCCGCATTACTTTGACTTTATTGACTGCCATATTGGCAGTGCCATAACACCTTTAAACTTTTATAAAACCCAGAAAGAAAGAGAAAGCCAACCTATGAACAATCTTCTGTCTTTTATGGGGCATTTTTATGCTTATAATATGTTCATATTAACAGTTGTATTACTGAACAATTACAAACACAAACAATAATACAGGACACAGGCACAATAATATCGTTTTACTTCAGTTAACATCTTCACCCAAGAAGACCAGTGTGCATCTGCTATGAATTTTTTAATTTACATGTGTTTCCACTCTACCCAAACATTTCTAAAATTAAGGCTCACCAAAGCAGTCACATCAATGATATTATAAAAAGTGTTCCTGAAATTTGGCTCGCCCATTTTGTTTTTGTCAGTCATTTAAAACGAGAAAAACAGCTACATTTATAAATCAAATGCTACAATGCAATCAAACCTGTGGACTCACTATATTGTTTCTAGAGGAATTCTAAATCACTCCGAAGCCACGTATATTATGTACAGAGTTCAAAATACATGTAAGGAAGACAGATGGTAATCACAACTACACAGAAACACACATGTCACAGATCCTTTATGTTCAAATGCCATTATGACTGCACAAAAAGATTTCTTTAAAATGCAGCCTCACAAAAAGATGATATACTGTACATAGACCGCTTTAGACAGTGGTCTCAACCTTTTTTGGGCCAGCGCCCCTATCCATTATCTAGGTCCCTTACCGCCATTACATTTAAAAACATTTTGGCAGTTTTTTTTTTCTTTATCCATTTGAAAATCTTGTTAAATATGCTATTATAAACTCGTAGGGGCAACAAATGAACTTCCGACTCTCTCCCATGCCACTCAAAGGTCAGATGTGAGATCTTGCCCTGAATCTCACAAACATAAAGGAGTTGTTTTTTTTTTGTTTTTTTTTACCATTCAGAAATTCTTATTGCATTTTGTTTTCATATACAACTTCCAAAGCCCCGATAAAGTTTCAATTATATTATAAATGTGTAAGGATTGTTTTATGTAATTTTACATAAAGGCCATAACAAAATAAATTACGTTCCAACTGCAATTACATTACAATCTCTAAACTATCATGCCCTATCAAGTTTGCCTCTCACTTGCCCCAGGTTGCTCCAGACGAAAAGGTGATTGAGCTCTTTTCACCCTGTCATCACTAGAGCCCTGTTCATAGCAAACAATGAATGTATTTCAGCATAATTTACTGTGTAGAGCTTTATAGGTTACTTTGTCTAAAACCACAGTCCATTAACACGTGTTAACACGTTTTGTAGCCTACCCTAGGTTGGTTGAAATTAATCTACCATAAGAGTCTGCTTGGGGTCTTGTCTACACATATCTTTAGTGTTGCAGTTTTCCTTTAAAATCACTTGCTGGATGACAGTTACAACACTGTAAAAATGATGTGATCAATAAGTTATGACAACATATGTTTTTACATTTCTTTAATTAGTCAAAATATGTTAAAGTTATACAAGATTCAACTATTTTTTTAAAGGGATAGTTGTTGTTTACTCGCCCTTATATTGTTACAAACCTGTATAACATTCTTTCTTCTGTTGAACACAAAAGAAGACTGTTTAAAGAATGTTGGTAACCAGACGGTTGACGGCACCCATTGACTTCCGTAGTATTTTTTGGGCGGCTGAACTATCCTTTTAAGTCAGTTTAATGTAATTTAAGTTGAAATGACTGAAACATCCAAGTTGATTGTACTTAAAAATAGAAGGCAGCGACTGTGAACACAACACAAGGGACATATTTCAGTAACCCTTTTCACGTTTTAACTAACAGTGACGTTTAAGTTTTATATTTCACCAAGAAATAAACCTTGACATCATAAGTTAAATACTGACGACGACAATCTACAGTGACAGTCGAAGTAACCTGAGATGGATCTTCGGGGGATGTGTCACAGATATCTTAACCTGCAGCATTTGAACTTGGGTTAGAGTTGATCAGTCCAATTCATGAACGATTCATTTTCAGAGCGAGTCTGTTACTTGTAAAAAGTCAATAAGATCATGAATTTGGTGGGCTGAATTTGTGAAGCTTATCAGTCCGAACGATTCGTGAACAAATCATTTCAGAGTGTTTTTGTGAATAGGATCAGCGAATGATTGGAAGTGTATAATGAATAATAGGCCATAATTCAGTCTGAATAATAACTCACTGTGTTCCTCAAAGACGACATACATCGTTATATTTAACAGAAATTCATTCATCTCGTGATACATGACAAAGGCTGTGAGGAAATCGTGGTGACAGCTGGTCAGCAGGTAAAACTTTACACATTTAAATAGTGACTCAAGAAAGACAAATATTTAAAATCAGATAATGTGAGACCGTGAGAATGTGAGAACATTCGCCAAATACGAGATAGCATCTGTGACTTATTAGAGCTTCCACATTACTTTGACTTTATTGACTGCCATATTGGCAGTGAATAGGCCATAACACCTTTAACTTTTATAAACCAGAAAGAAAGAGAAAGCCAACCTATGAACAATCTTCTGTCTTTATGGGGGCATTTTATGCTTTTAATATGTTCATATTAACAGTTGTATTACTGAACAATTACAAACACAAACAATAATACAGACACAGGCACAATAAATATCGTTTACTTCAGTTAACATTTCACCCAAGAAGACACAGTGTGCATCTGCTATGAATTTTTAATTTACATGTGTTTCACTCTACCAAAACATTTCTAAAATTAAGGCTCACCAAAGCAGTCACATCAATGATATTATAAAAAGTGATTCCTGAAATTTGGCTCGCCCATTTTGTTTTTGTCAGTCATTAAAACGAGAAAACATTTAACAATCACATGCTACAATGCAATCAAACCTGTGGACTCACTATATTGTTTCTAGAGGAATTCTAAATCACTCCTGAAGCCACGTTATTATGTACAGAGTTCAAAATACATGTAAGGAAGACAGATGGTAATCACAACAACACAGAAACACACATGTCACAGATCCTTTATGTTCAAATGCCATTGTGACTGCACAAAAAGATTCTTTAAAAGCAGCCTCACAAAAAGATGATATACTGTACATAGACGCTTTAGACCAGTGGTTCTCAACCTTTTTTGGGCCAGCGCCCCCTATCCATTATCTAGGTCCCTTACCGCCATTACATTTAAAAACATTTTGGCAGTTTTTTTCTTTTTTCTTTATCCATATGAAAATCTTATTAAATGTGCTATTATAAACTCGTAGGGGCAACAAATGAACTTCTGACTCTCTCCCATGCCACTCAAAGTGGATATAAGATGGGCTGTCATTGGACAGTAAAAAATGACAGTAGACTATACGGTCATTAAAGCGGTAATGTTTGCACTTTGATTTTATTACGCATTTAGGAGAGTATTGCAAGAAGCTTCTTATATTAACCATACTTTCGAAAAAAAATTATACAATCATGATTTTTCATGAAAAATTATGTTAGAATTGTAGGCCTAAAATACCTTGGTATCAGCTTGTTTTCAGCAATGGTAGGCTATAATTAATACAATTACAATTAACTTGGTTTGTCATGATTAATTTGTGTTCATAATCAGTAAAAAAAACAAAAAAAAAACGAAATAAATAAATAATCTTCTATCAAGAATACACACATATGAACAATTAATGATTTTTTAACAATTAATTAATCAAATTCATCGCTGGATTGAATGGGAACATGATTTATTGAAAATATTTGAAAATATATAAGTTGTTCTTAAGTCAATACTTTTTTAATGGCTTGTCAACTTTCCATTCCTCCGGTGCATGATTCTAGCCACCACCACCGTATTGTTGTCAGCGCGAAACACATTTTTGAGCACGTGAATGCTGAATCTTGTCAGCTCTGGATTCTAGTCAGTGCTTGAGCGCTGGTCTATGACTGGAAAAATAATAGAGTCGTTGCAAAAGAAACGATACATTGCTTACATGTCATATTAAACCGGCAGATTTTGGAATGTTGTAGGCAATTATTTTGCAAGTAATTACGTTTAATTAATCTTATCTTGCCTGGATCTTTGGTTTGGTGTAAACTCGTGAATGGAAAAATCTTGCTTCCAAGGCCCCCGTTGTTCTCTCAACTTAGATGTTGATGCATATGTGGCAGTCATGGTAATGCACATACAATGTAATTTGATACTTAGAAAGACCATGCAACACTATGGCAAACACAATAAAGCTCACTCTGCATAAACAGACAAAACAATAACATATCCATGGGCATAAATTTGACGCCATTATGTCCAGGTTTTTATATATATATTCATAGAAACCAAACTTTTAAATACACTAATATTACTCCAGTGTGAATAAATAACCTTTACATATTTACATGCAAAAACAGAAAAACTATTTATAAGTTGTATAATATTAAGAAGTTAGAATATGTATGTGACAATTTATGTGAAACTCCTAAGATCATTGTTTTCCAATTGATGTTTCATGTGAAAAAAAAAATCAGCATCAAAAATGAAAGAAAAAAAAAGTGAAAATTCAACAATACTTCACAGAAATGCATAATTTCACAGAATTGTAAGGGACATACTGTACACATGAAACCATTCTGTTCAGTAAATACATTCATTGCTCAATATTAATATATTTATTTACCTTCTGATATAATATATTGTATTATTTTTATTTATCTCTAATTGTTCCACTTTCTCTGTTAACAAGGACAATATGCTCTTGGCAGGCCATTGGAAATAAGAAACTTGTTCTTAACTGATTTGCCTGGTTAAATACAGGTACATAAATTATAAATAAATATTCATAAATAATTCTCTTTTGAAAATGCAGGCTTTTGCAGCTCATTTATGGTTTTATTTTTAAACTCTCCACTATGAATGCCTCTGAAGTGAGTCAAGATGCCGTCAAAATAGTGATGTCAGTGTCCGTCACTTTTCGCTCCAAACACGAAAACATTTTGATATTGTGAGATTGATAAAGTAGGACATCAGTGTTTGCAATGCACCAAAAGTTAAACATTAAATGAGTGTTTGCATGGCTTGCTTGTAGTAAATGCATGGCTGATAAGCAAACAGTCGGTAACCATAACATCCAGCTCCGTGCAAATAATTAGTTAAAATTTAGCCACTTTTTACTATCTGCAAATCGAATCTTAATTTGCATATAGTAAAAGTTAAAATGAAAGTTAAAATGAAACCAACAACGACGGCACACCTGTATGAAACGCTTCTGGTTTTTATTAATGGTCTGTTGCATATTGTATACTTAACCTGCACTTGATCATTTATAATATGCACTACAAGTACACAACCATTCAAAAAGTCTCACTCTAATATAAGTGCTAAAGAAAAATATTAATTACATTAAAATGATAAAATGTGGAAGATGTGTGTCTGAAGACTTTTTAATAATTCTGTGAGCGTGTGAGGAAACAACTGTACCTCGTGATGTGTCTGGTGCTGAAGACGCATGTCTTCAATCTTGAAGGGCAGAAGCACCAGATGGGTGGAGTTATCCACGTCTACAGCGCTCTCAGGATACAGAATCCGGTGAGTGGTCTAACTGGTCTTAGATCCCACATCCTTCTCAAAACCTTTTGTAGGACCCTTTATGTAAGAGCATGAGATGCATTTTTAACAGTCATCTTTGGTTGTATGCATCGTCGAGATTGCAAAAGAGAAAATAACATACCTTATGACAAAGTCATGGCTGTCTATTAGTTGACCATGATGGGATGTCAGGAGGTTCCCAGAGTTTCCCACCACAGCACAGGTTCTGCAGCGTTCTGGACCAGCATCTGAGTAGTGTTCCTCATCGGGGAAGAGCGAAAACAATGTGTCCACCACATCTGTGTAGTTAGCTTTAGTGGATTCAGACTGTAGACATATGAATGTTAAAACACATGATCGGGTTTAAAGGGCACCTATTATGCCCCTTTTCACAAGATGTAAAATAAGTCTCTGATATCCCCAGAGTGTATGTGAAGTTTTAGCTCAAAATAGCCAACAGATCATTTTTCACAGTATGTTTAAATTGTTACTTTTTGAGGCTCAGAAAAATGCATGTGTATTCCTTTAAATGCAAATGAGCTGCTGCTGCCAGCCCAATTGTTGGCCTGTACTGCCACCATGTGTTCAACAATCAGAACTTCAGCTACTGGGAAATCCTTGCGCTGGAATCTCTGAACTGCTGAAAGAGTTGAGATATTTTATTAAAAATATCGGAGTAGAGATGTCTCTTTAAAATGGGTTGAAGAATAGCTGCCTGCTACTTTTTAGGAGTTTGGGTTTCCTCAGGCCTCTACAGAGCATATGTAGGCTATAGGGCAGTTTATATAATTTATTGAAAATCGTTGGTGGAACATTGTAAGATGCAAATAAAAGCTGAAAAAAAAAAAAAAAGTTCGTATAGGTTTAAAAAGATAATTTTAAGATAAAAGATATTTAATGTCACAGACTAGTTTCTTTTTAAATGATGAAAGTTGTTGTTCACTTGTGGCATGCAGTTTAAATAAATAATTTATGATAAAGAGATTAATCTTAACCACTTTCACAAGCCTTTAAAATTATTTTAACGCTTTTTAAACTATTGAAATGGACAGTCCCGAGACTTTACTGTTGCCTGGTGTCATTTTATAGAAAAATAGCCTACATAGCCTATAGGCGTCTATGCCTATAGGCTAGTTGCACGTGGCCGCCATGTTGGTTCTCTTACGAGAGGTTCTCTATTATTGCGCAAGTTGCTTACGCTACGGGTAAAGTAATCTTTTCTCGAGATATGAAGTCAGTGCAGCAGCTAGCAGACCTAGAGCGGGCTGTCTAGCGCTCATAGGCTGCCCTGCAGCAACTGCAGCAGCCAACACTGAGCCCCGCGTGACGTCGCGCCCTCACGCGTCAGAGCCCGCCAGAATGGGAGTGGCTTAGCGTATATAATGAAGGGCTCGGGGGCTGCTACCCTGATTTTTCATCTCTTCAGCGAAGCTCTATGCATCACTGAATTCTGAGAGAAGCCGCCGCCGTGGAATCAAGCGACTAGCAAGCAGAGGAAAGCGTCTGAAGAAGCCGGTCGTCTTCAGCCATCCGTGCCTGCCGCGCTATCCGGCAACAAGTATCCTTTTCTGCTCTACTGTGTGTGTTTGCCGCTGCGACACACACTTTTTTCTGTCTAAAAGAGCGCAAGCGTTTTTCTAAAAATGCCACGCAGTTCCTGTGGCTCTTGCCGAGCCCCGCTCAGCGCCGGAGACCGCCATGTGATCTGCGCTCTCTGCCTGGGTCGAGAACATGCAGCCCTCGCTCTCTCTTCGGGAGGCTGCACCCACTGCGAAGAGCTTTCAATGTCGACCCTGCGGGCTTGACTTGAAGTGTTCGACGCTGAAGCTGTCACTCCGCCCGTCCCTGCTGGACCGCGCAGGAAGAAGCGCCGCTCCCAGAGACCGCCGGAGTCTGAGGCGGCATTAAAGAGCTCGCCGGAACCCTGCCCTTGAGCCTCTCTCTCTCCTTCTCCGCCCCCCCTTCCGGACGCGCAGCTGCCGGCTTTGGCCCTCACTGCCGCCGCCTCAGGTGACGAAGCGGAAGGAGATGCCGCCGGTGACAGCTGCTCCATCCTGGCCTCAGACAGCGAGGAATGGTCCGGTTCTCACCATTCTGCCTCCTCTTCTGTCCAGGATGCTGGCCGGACGTGGGCCGGCGTGGATGCGGAACTAATGCGCCTCCTTTCTAAGGCCGTTGACCAGCTTGGCCTTGAGTGGTCGCCGCCTAAGGAGCCCGCGCCTAACAGACTCGACGGCTGTTTTCTGCATCGCCACCGCCAAGCGCCCGCATCCAGATCTGCACCCTTCCTGCCGGAGCTCCATGCGGAGCTCTCTAAATCTCCACTCTCATGTCTCCTCGGCGCTCTCCCAGGTTGACAGCGCCGCCGAGAAGGGGTACATCACTATCCCCCCAGTGGAGGAGGCGGTAGCAGCGCACCTTTGTCCGCCCTCTGCGGGATGGCGCTCAAAGGCTGCCCTCCCGTCCAAAGCCTGCAGCCACCACACCTCCCTGAAGGTTCTCGAGGCGAAGGTAAAGCGACTCAAATTTGGCCTTACTCGTAGCCCAGCCTCCCTCATTGTGATACCATTGATAAAGACATGGGCAACTAGAGTGACTTGAATTTGATCTGAGACTGCTTGTCTTCTTGCCCTTGCCCTTCATCCTCCTTCTCCCTCCTCGGTCTCTTCCTCCATGTCTTTCTGGATCCATTGTTCCAAAACTCAAACTGATTTGGGCCCTTTTATCTTTTTTTTTTTTTTTTTTTTTTTTTTTTTATCTATTGAAGGATCTTATTGATGTGTTCAATTTTGACTCTTAGTGTTTCCACCTGGGAAATTGTGTGCTAACTGAGCTGAAGCTGTGCTGACTTGAGTGAATAATATTGAATGCTAGTGCTTTCTAAATGACAACATGGTCTAGGCAATGAGAAATGAAGGGATTTGTGTGTAGAGTTTTGCAGTGACAGTTCAACAAATCTGACTCATGTGTCAAAACAGGGAATAGTGTTTATAGCTTAGTGAAATGGGTGTGCTTTTTGATAAATGGCATTATGGTTTTGAAATTTTAGTTCAAAAGCCTGGTTATAGTGTTTAAGCAATCGAGAAAAACCGTAATATGGGAAAACGTCATTATAGTAGGCCATAGAAACTGAAGAGTAATTTTTTAGTGTGTAACAAAGATAGAAACTGTTAAAGAATTAAAATTAAAGAAATGTTAACGTACCTGATATTTGAAAAAAAAAAAAAAAAAAAAATTAACAATAGCAGTAAACCTGAAGAATGGGTGCCAGATGTGTGAATCCAGTGGTAGATGATCAGGTTAAATAAGGGATTAATCTAAGGAGGAGGGGTTTCTCTTCTACACCTCCTGATCATACACTGTTTGAATTCACTTCTCTCTGATATACAATGCAGGAATTTGGGTTGATCCAATTTTGGCATCACTATAGATTAATATTAAAGAATTCATTTAGGTAACAACAGAGTATTTTACATTTATATGCCACCAAAAGCTTTTTGATTCATACAGGGTTTCCAGAGTCATGTAAAACCTTAAAGCCCGGATTTATAATGGAATTTTTAAATTGTGATTGAACCCCCATTGACTTTCATAGTGGGAAATAAATACTATGGAAGTCAATGGGGTCCATCAACTGTTTGGTTACAGACATTCTTCAGAGTATCTTCTGTGTATTTTTTTGGTGAACTATCCCTTTAAGAATCAGGTTATGCTGAAACTAAAACCATCTTTATTCACGAGTCACCTTTATTTATTTTTTAGCTTATCTATTTTATATTTGTTTCACCAGAGACTGCAGTCCTTGCATACATGCTTTAATGTACTCGGTAAATAAATGTGTTTAGCCTAAAAAGAGTTACCAAAAAAAAACCTATCCTGTCTACTGCCAATTATCCTAAAAAAAAAAAAAAAAAAAGAAGAAGCCAAATAGCCCGATAAAACGTCTGAAGACAAAAGGAAAATTGCACATGTAAAAACAGAAAAAAGAAAACAGAAACAGAAAAATCAGCATCAACAAGGGAATTTTTCTTTTTTTCTTTAATAATACTTTACAGAAATACATAACTTCACAGAATTGTAAGGGACATACACATAAAACCATTTTGTTTAGTAAATGCATTCATTACCCAATATTAATATATTTATTTACCTTCTGATATAATATATTGTATTATTTTTTATTTATCTCTTAATTGTTCCACTTTCTCTTTTAACAAGGACAATATGCTCTTGGCAGGCCATTGGAAATAAGAAACTTGTTCTAAATTGATTTGCCTGGATAAATACAGGTACATATTAATAAATAAATCTATTTTGAAAATGCAGGCTTTTTGAAAAGATTTAATTAAAAGCCTTAACCAAAGATGTAATACTGAGAAAAAAAATGTCATAATTACCACCCTTTATGCATAGAAATCTTGTTTATCAGCAGAAGCTCATTTATGGTTTTATTTTCAAAGTCTCCAACATGAACGCCTCTGCTGAAGTGAGTCAAGCTGCCGTCAAAATAGTGATGCCAGTGTCCGTCACTTTTCGCTCCAAACCCGAAAACATTGACCTGTGTGAGAGATTGATAAAATAGGACATCAGTGTTTGCAATGCACCAAAAGTTAAAAATTAAATTAGTGTTTGCATGGCTTGCTTGTACAGTAAATACATGGCTGATTGGCAAACAGTCGGTAACCGTAACATCCAGCTCCGTGGAAATTCACACCCTTAACACTTGCTTATCTCACTGATGACAATGAAGAGAAAATCAAATGTGGCCTCTTTTTACTATATGCAAATCAAACCTTAATTTGCATATAGTAGAGTTGAAACCAACAACGTTTACGGCACACCTGTGCAAAACGCTCATGGTTTTCATTGACGGTCTGTTGCATATTGCACGCTAAACTTTCACTTGATCATTTATAATATGCACCACAAGTACACAACCATATTCAGCAAGGATGCATTCAATTGATTAAAAGTCAGTAAAAACATTTATAATGTTACAAAAATTTCATTTTCACAGAAATGCTGCTCTTTTGGACTTTTAATTCATGAAAGAATCCTGACAAAGTTTCCACAAAAATATAAAAGCTCAGCTGAACTGTTTTCAACATTGATAATATGAAATTTCTTGAGCAGCAAATCAGCATATTAGAATGATTTCTGAAGGATCATGTGACACTGAAGACTGGAGTAATGATACTGATCAATAAATTACATTTTAAAACATTAAAATAGAAAACAATTATTTTAAATTCTATGAATATTTCACATACTGTATTTTTTACCAAATAACTGTAGCCTTGATGAGCTAAAGAGACTTCTTTCTAAAACATGAAAAATCTTAGTTTTAGTACTTCAGGATTATTGGGTCTTTGAATCAGAGCCCTTTATTGTGCACTGTTTACAATGCATGCAAGTGTGTGTCAGCATCTACATAAAATGGATAATTAAATAATGAATGAATGCCATGAGTGCCATCATGGATTTCAGATTAGCCCGCCTCTAAATGACATGTAAAACCAAAAAGATGTTGGTCCTTTTACATGTCAATCAAATGGTCTCTTGCAAAGTGCACTAGACTAGACCAGCCTTTCTCAAAGTGGGTGCCGCGGCACACTGGGGTGCCCCCTGACTGTGTCAGGGGTGCCGCCAAAAAATTACGTAGGCTAAAAAAAAATTACTGACATTTCATATATAAATATATTTGAATTTACATAAATACATTCTTCTTCTTTTTAACCCTTTCGCACGTACGATCAGTCTAGGCCAGTGTTGCCAACTATTTTCAATGGAAAGTAGCTGACGCCTCCCCTAAAAGTAGCTAAATGTCGCTAGATGATGTCAAACGACAATTAGCATATTCATGACGTCATCGCGGCGTACTTGCCTGCCTAATGTTTTTTCTCATTAAAATCATGCTCACATACTGTATTTTAATATAACATAACATAATATAATATAATATAATATAATATAATATAATATATAGCCGAATGTCCAATAAAGCTGTTCTCATTTACTATATTTTTTTGTCAGACAATAGAACGAGTAGCTAATGACTATTTTTTATATGTGTAAAATTATCTGAATTGAGAGTTCGGGAACTGGGTGAACTAAAGCACTGTGATAGTGAGTATTATAAGTAATAAGCACAAGAAAAGAAAGGAAAATAAAATGGTCAAACTAAATTATTTAAATATATTTTAAAAAAAAAAAGTCCGTCTGTGGAAACTGCTCATTCACGTCTGTAGCTGCCGTGCTGCTGCCCTCAGCCATTCACAGAACAGGGTAGACGCAGAGAGAGGTGTGTGACCGCAAGGAGAAAGCAAATCTCGCGCTCGCAGGACGCATGCTGGCAACATTTGGAGGTTACCGAGGTTTGTTCAAAAAGTAGCTAGATTAGTCGCTAGTCGCTTTTTTGAAAAATTGTCGCTAAAGGGGTCTGAAAAGTCGCTAAAAATAGCGACAAAGGCGCTAAGTTGGCAACACTGGTCTAGGCTGGTCCCTGGAGCACCGGTGTGATTAGAACGGTCAGTGCATGACGTGATCAACAGCTAAATTCAAATGTGCTCTCGCGCGTTGGCTGGCACTGAGCCAGAGACAGGCGCGCTCAGAGCTGTCATATATCACAACTTTTCAGTGTTTTCATCCACATAATGTTTGTTTTAGGTTTCAGACATAAGTACTAAAAAAACAATACATTTAGAGTTTGTAAAATACACACTGATGTCAAAGGAAGAGGCAATAATAAACCTTTCCATTATAATTAGTTTTATTCATATCAGATACACATTGTGTAAGTGACTTTAAAGTTTACTCTATTCTTCTCCCAGTTCACCTGCCACTTACTTTTATGTATTTCGGGAGAAGTGGATGAATTCACTTCTTGTAAATCCAACAGATCCGATTCTCTGAACTGCGTCTGCGGCACAAACTAAGATGGCGGCGCCCATCGCGCATACAGCTCAGCTAACGCGATCCTTATAAAGGTGTTCAAAAAACAAAACACTTCCACTTGCATATATTTGACAATCGGAATATCAGATATTTCATGCCATATCTAACAAATTTGTGAATATTTTGAATAAAAAAGGAAAAATGACATTAAAGCAGATCATCATTCATTCATCTCTGTTGTTGCTGCAGTGTGTCACGTGACAAGCAATGACGCGTCACCATGGAAACCATAAAGTGACACATTCTAAATAACGGTCACCTTGAAAAACTCAGGCTGGGGGGTCAGCCAGAATATTTTAAATTTAGCCTACGTGTGAAAGGGTTAAACATATGAACGGATTAATACAATTGTAAATTCATTTTAGATAAATATATATATATATAAAATTTGCATTTACATTTGGATTATGCAGTGTTTTTAAATTATATTTTACACTGGGGTGCCTTGAGATTTTATGCACTTTTGAAAGGTGCCCTGACTGAAAAAAGTTTGAGAAAGGCTGGACTAGACGTCATGCCGATAGTAAAAAGTCTGAGACAAACATTGGAGGAATTGAAATAAGAAACAAATCTTTTACCTGATCACAGATGTGCAGGGCGAATATCAATGTAATGAAGCCAGTAGAAGGATATTTGCCATGTTTCTGCAGCCAGCTCTCATAAACGTATTTTATGAATCCAGGATGGATGATCATCACCTTAAAAAAAACAACCAAAATAATCAAGCAATACACTCTTAAAAATAAACATTCTTTATATGCATTGATGGTTCCATAAAGTTGGCACAAAAGTTCCTTTATAGTGGAAAGCTGTTCTTTAGATTTTAAAAATGTGTTTCACACCAAAGGCCCACTCAAACCAAGGACGATAACTATAACGATAAAGATATCGCTCGAAATATAAAAGAATGGCAGACTCCAGACCACAACTATAACCGTACAGAGAAACAATATCGTTGGAATCACTTTCAGGACAATTTTTTCTTGCTGATAACCATAAAAACGTCAGAATCCATCCTGCTTTAAAGAGTTCGTGCACTTAAAGCTGCAGGAGACAAAATTACAGCGCATGCTGAATAACTGAAAAATATTGTCTGCTGGTGTGGATGCTATACCAGGTATCGTAATAGTTTTATCGTAATCTTTATAGTTATCGTTCTTGGTGTGAACGGGCCTTGAGAAAAAACAAAAACAAATGGCTTTTCTGTGGCATCGCTGTGAAAACCCCCTTTTAGAGCCTTTATTTGTGCACACTTCAGGTGATTCTGACTTAATCATGCATATTTTAATGACATTTGTTCAGAAAAACTATACAGATCAATACGTGAAAATCAAATGTAATATAATGATTGATAGATATGATTCTTACCTTGTCTCTGTCTGCATTTATTGTAGGTCTCACTCTAATATAAGTGCTGAGGAAAACAAAGATTCATTACATTAAGATAATTGCCTTAAAATGTGTTAGATGTGTGTCTGAAGGCTTTTTAATAATTCTGTGAGCGTGTGAGGAAACTACTGTACCTCGTGATGTGTCTGGTGGTGAAGACACTGATGAGCCAGCGCATGTCTTGAATCTTGAAGGGCAGAAGCACCAGATGGGTGGAGTTATCCATGTCTACAGCGCTCTCAGGATACAGAATCCGGTGAGTGGTCTTAGATCCCACATCCTTCTCAAAACCTTTTGTAGGACCCTTATTTATCCTGAGGTAAGAGCATGAAGATGCATTTTTAACAGTCATATTTGGTTGTATGCATCGTCAAGACTTCAAAAGAGAAAAATAACATACCTTATGACAAAGTCATGGCTGTCTATTAGTTGACCATAGTGGGATGTCAGGAGGTTCCCAGAGTTTCCCACCACAGCACAGGTTCTGCAGCGATCTGGACCAGCATCTGAGTAGTGTTCCTCATCGGGGAAGAGAGAAAACAATGTGTCCACCACATCTGTGTAGTTAGCTTTAGTGGATTCAGACTGTAGACCCTATATGAATGTTAAAACACATGATCGGGTTTAAGAGCTTTCAGAATAGGAAGCTTTCACTGGGAAGACTCATTTTAAAAGGGGTCATGACATGGATTTTTTAACAGTGTGTGTGTGTGTGTGTGTGTGTGTGTGTGTGTGTGTGTGTGTGTTCCATGAGGTTCACTTACAACACAATTTGTTTTGCACAAAAAAAAAAACTATATGTGCAAAAACAATTTTGTAATAAAACCCTAACCCTAAGGTTAGGTTAAACCCTAACCCTCAGTCTGAAAAGGCTAATCACTATTAGCCAATGAAACAGTGGATGGGCACTGTTAGGATTGGCCAACATCATTGCATAGGAAACAGCATAGTGTTTAGAAAACCATTATAAAATTACAAAAAAAGTCTTAATATAAAATTGTCATTTACCGACAGAGCATTATGAAATCATTTACCATTTTTAATATGTTACTTTCTACATTAACGAAAGTTGGTGCTCAGATGCAACAACGCTGAAGAAGATGTGCCCTCCTAATTTAGAGATATACAGGCGTTTATAAACTGAACCTTTCTACTTGTCGCAGGAGTTTTCCTCTTTCGTTCTCGTGAATGTTTACATGCCTCCAGACGCGTGTGAGCACAGTGCTGCAACTGCTGGCTGAAAAGCAAAACTCCCCACTGCCAAAATACAGACATGTCTGGTTACATGTCCAACCAGAGACAGTAATACACTGGACCACTGTTAAGGCTCCGATAAACTCACAGCGAAGTTCATTTTCGTTCTTCGTTTAGGGATAAAATGAAGTTGGAAATACGTGACCAAACGATACTGTTATTGAACATCTGAAGCCGTCCCCACTGCTGACAGCTGTGTTTAGATGAATAGGCCTAAGTAAATGTACCTAAGTAAACCTACCTATTACATAATCGCCATGGACCAATGGCAGTACGAAGGTGTTTTGCAAGCAAGCTGTTTCGAAATCCCAAAACAAACACCTAGCCAACTTCGTTTCGACCAGATTTTGTTTGAAATTACGTCACATCAGTTTGTATTTTGGTTTTTCAATTTTGCTTGAACTGTATTGGGGCCTTTACACCACAATAAAGGACGCATATCACTCTGTCCCACGTGCAGCTTTGGACCTCTCTGATCACTGTAGTTCATCTTATACCGACCTACAGGCAGAAACTGAAATCAGCTAAACCTGTAATTAGGACTGTGAGCGTCCATGATTTGCACGTGTGTGTCCCCCTACTCACTACTTGGATGGGTTAAATGCAGAGGACAAATTCCGAGTATGGGTTACCATACTTGGCCTTCCTGTCATGAGACTAAATGCATTCCTACCAGGACATTATTATCATTCAGTAATGATAAACCATGGTTTATCAGACCAGAACACTGGAGCACTGTGAAATCTCAAGACTTCCCCATTGGTGGTCCCTATTGTTTACCATATGGAGAGAAAAAAATACTATTGAAGTCAAACCAGAAACTGTTTGGTTACACAAATTCTTCAAAACCTTCTTTTATGTTCAACAGAAGAGAGAAACTCACACTCACAATAATTAATTTCATTTTATGAATGGAATTTTTTTTTGGTAAATGAAATGTTACCCAATTATGCCATTTATTAACCATGATCAAATCAACCCCAGTCTCCCCCACCCTTGGTTTTCAGACACCCAGAAAGAAGTCACGTACCTTCCACCATCGGTGGACGTCTGTCTGTAACACACTGTTTCTCCTGTTCAGTAGAGGTGGAACTGTAGGGTTGAACCGCAAGAAGAACCAGACATCATCGTTCAGATCCGTGACACAAGTATCACAAGCGCACAGACCTCCTTTGATGGGATCAACTGATGTTTTGAGTAAATTATAAATCATCGCGGTTTGGAAGAACATAAAAAGAAATAAGATGCTAAAAGTGAAGAGCCATGTGATGTACGGATATCTCCATTTAGTGAAGGTAACCATATTTTCAGCTGGTTGAAGAGGGTTTAAAATCCTACAGCTGAGAAGAGAAAAAATACATTAGTGTGCAATTAATTATTAGGCACTCAAAGAATCCTTAAAAAATACTGACAAAATGGCACAATGTAGGCTACTTTATTAAAGTGAAGGAATTTTCCGTATTTATTTTTCACTGTATTTCACTGTATTAAATTTCAATTATTGTATTTTGAATAGCCTACCTGGGAGAAAATCACCAGTAGCTTAGCTATCCTACATTTTCCGGGGTTTTTTTTTTTACAGCGTGCATTAATAAATGTTACATTTATCATTATCCTCATCTCATATAATTTTCCATCTTCATTGTGTTTGATAGGTCTAAAACCATAAAGGTGACTAACTGGCTACTGGAGAACAAGAAACGCCAGCGGTGGAGAAAAAAATACAATGTTGAGTTCTATATTACGGTATATCCATTAGGAGTGCGGTTTGTCCAGTATTTTGGACCTACACATTCACTGCAATTTAAACCAGCTTTGCAAGCATTTAAATTAGGCAAACAAAGTGCGAAAGATGGCTATGTTAAGCGGAGCTGTGTGCGTGCGCGCAACTGTTACATGATAGCCTACTCAGGGGAAAAGCACAGGCTTGGGAGATAAGATTCTCCGTAGTGTAATCTAATACATATTTCATATTTAACTTTCAAGACATTCATTGATATAATATCGTTTTTCCCAACCCTGTTCCTGCAGATACACAACAGTACACACATTTTGGATGTCCCTCTTATCTGACCTATTTATTTCTGGTCTTGGAGCCTAAACTAATGAGCTGATGAATTGAATCAGGTGTGTTTGATTAGGAAGAGTTTGAAAAAGTGTAGCGTGGGTGTGCCTCCAGGAACAGGGTTGGGAAACACTGATATAATGCAATCCCCAGCCCTTTGCCATACACTTAACCATCAGATAGACAGCACACGCACATCACGGAGATGTCTATTTGATGTGCGTGTTTACATCTGGAAGACGTATTTTTAAGAGTGTTTGCTCATCTGCAATATGTTTATAGGACGTTTCCTGTCAGATGTCAAATAGACGTTTAGAAGATGTCTTTACGATGTAATGATTTAGAATGCATGTTAAACTGACATCTTAAAGATGTCTATCAGATGTTAGTAAACAGCAGATGCTTTCCAGATGAAGTGATCTTTAACAGACATCTTGCAGACGTACGTGTGCTATCTGTGCTATGATAGGCACTAGTTCGAACTAGTGCCTAACATCTATCTATAAATTACAGAAACGTACGTCTGTCTGTTATTCGCATTTATCTCGAACCGGATGTTGACAGGTGTCTTGCTACGGGCATTGCTACGGCCACTCCCCCTCTCACACTGCACACTGAGTGAGCACAGCCCAGGACCAGAGACAGCAGAGGAGCTTAAAGGAGAACTCCGGTCAATTTTAACATTGAGCTCATTTTTTTGTACATTTGGAGTGCTGTCAGTACAGAGAACAACGACAAAAATCGGTGTTGCCTACACCGAGTTATCCTCGTTTTAAAATTTGCACCCTGTTGACTTCAATGGGGCAAGTTTTAAACCTGCTTTTAGCCTCTTAACATCCTTGATGTGTCATTACAAGTGCACAGGTCATGTGAGTGAACGCGGGTGAATCTGACTGCAGTAGATGTGAAAGAAATATATAAAAAATGATGTTTATTCAGCCAGCGCACATACCTATATTTACATCCTGTTTTCGGTCGAAGTCCACAGTAATCGATTGTCGAGTTCACGCGCGTGATCATAGGTACTAAACCTATGCGCGTGACCTCGACAATCGATTACTGAATAAACATCATTTTTCTTTCACATCTACTGCAGTCAGATTCACCCGCGTTCACTCCGAAGGAATCACTCACATGACCTGTGCACTTGTAATGACACATCAAGGATGTTAAGAGGCTAAAAGCAGGGTTAAAACTTGCCCCATTGAAGTCAACAGGGTGCAAATTTTAAAACGAGGATAACACGGTGTAGGCAACACCGATTTTTGTCGTTGTTCTCTGTATTGACAGCACTCCAAATGTACAAAAAAATTAGCTCAATGTTAAAATTGACCGGAGTTCTCCTTTAAGTCGCGTTTTCTGAGTTCACTGTGTAGCCTGCTCCCTGAATAGTGTAGTTAAATTTTCCACATTTATTGTGTGTTATTATGTCAGTATCAGTATTTTCTTTCTACCATGCACAAATAAAAATGTCACTGCCCAGCAAGCAAAAGCCGTCATTTCACCGTCTCGGTTAAAAATAGACCTGATATAGTCCGGCTATGTGCAACCCACTTTTAGCCAAAATAACATTGAATCTGGTTAAATGTCATTTTTTGCAAAATAACTTGCGAGAAGTATGATATTCCATCATGTAGGCACAGTCAACTGTGATTACAAGGTGTTTGGTTTCATTTCTTTGATATGTTCTATGTGTAGGCTGTGCGTAGCCACGATTTAGCTCGTAGTCAGACCGGCTATTTGAAGCCCACTTATAGTCAAAACTGAGCAATTGTAGTTTTTTTGGCCAGGCAGCGCATGAGATGGTTGATATCCCATTATGTTCGCATTGGTAATAATATTTACAAGGTGCAAGTGTCATTTCATGACATGGTCGATCTGTAGATTTAGCTCTGAATTGCACTATGTGTAGTCTGCTTTTAGCCCACCCGGCAAAATCGAGGCAATCACTGGTCAACGTTTAACGCTTGGCAATAGCCCTGATTTAGACCAGCGATTAGTATAGCCAAAATAGTCTTAAAATTATTTACATGTTTTTCACCCACTCAGCTTCATGTTTGCTGTCACACATAACATGCATACACAATCTACGATATTATTTGAATGTCTTTCATTTTAAATAAAATAAAAATGCAATTACATTTCTCAACCGCTAGATGGCAACAGCCCTACTGAGACAGGACTACTGGCAACACGAGACTTGATAATTAGTATCAATTATATTTTCATTATCTTAAGTTAATTTCCAATCTTTTTTATTATAATCTTTATATATTTTTTATTTTAATTATAATATTTTATTTTCAGTATAATTAAGTGTCATAATTGTATTTTTTTATTTATTTGTTACTATCTTAAGTTGTTCATTTTTATATTGTTCGTAATAAAAGTTGTATATTTATTTATTTATTGGATGTATTGTCATGCATGTTTGTTATATTTGACTAAACAGAAGTTGTATTTTGTTGTCTATGTAGTAATTCATTTGCTGTCTATTTGATGACTAGTCTATTCTTGGGCTACGTTTAGAACTTCTGAATATTATATTTCATTCTGGTGCGCTTAACGTTATCGCTACTGTGTAATAGTAGCCCATGCTATTCACCAACTAAACATATCCTATTCAATGCGTTCACATTCTCTTTCACGGGCATCATTTGTAGTAGCCTATTCACAAACTGTTTGCTCAAGCATAACGTTTTCTCGGAGTTCACTGTGTGCTTTCCACCATGCACAAATAAAAATGGTCACTGAACTTTTGCTGTGTAATTGTAACAATGAGCACTCAAACACACCAAACCACCAATTACTAAAAACACACACAAAAACTGATTTTGCACGGGCATTTTGCACTAGTTTACCTTAAATCTATCTTTAACATAATTCTAACCTTATCCCTAAAAGAAACACTTAACCCTCAAACTGCCCTTTAAAGGTGAGTCAGAAAGCGAGGACCAGCCAAAAGGTCCTCATTTTACTCACTTTGTCATCACTCTACTCAAACTAGTCCTCAAAAAGATAACTACACAAGTACACACACAGAGAAATAAACAAAAACACTGTATTACATTAAATATGGGAAAACTGCATTCTAGTATTCAAAATGAAGAGTCATTTTCTAGTGTGTGACAAAGACAGAAACTAATATTAATAAAAAATAATAAAAAATAGTGTTAAGTTAACGTACCTGATGTTTGTAAACACACTTTTTTTAAACACAATCTGGAACAATAGCAGTAAACCTGAAGAAAGGGTGCCAGATGTGTGAATCTAGATGTAGATGATCAGGTTAAATAAGGGATGAATCTTAAGGAGGAGGGGTTTCTCTTCTACACATCCTGATCATACAACACTGTTTGCATTCACTTATCTCTGATATAAAATACATAGCACATGCAGAAGCCATTGACATTTCTATAGCAAATAAAATGTGTCTAGTATACTAAGCCATATATCTATATTAAAGAGCTGATTTTAAAATGAAAAGTATTGGAGTGCATGACAGTGATATGACATGCCAGGCTTAGTCTCAAAATGGTGTAGAGGTGGAAATATCCAAATGCCCCACTTCTTATGTCAATACTGTGGGATTCCAAATTTATTAAAAGGTTTAATTTAGGTTTACATTGAATTTAGATTATTAGCAGAGTTTTCTAGCAAAAGACTCCGGTCAGTCCTGTTTTACTGAAACTCTTAATGACTCTCGGATTTTGTGTTTTAACACAGTGGTTCTCAATTCCAGTCCTCGGGACCCCTTGCTCTGCACATTTTGTGTGTCTCTCTTATCTGACACACTCAGTTCAGTTCATGGAGTCTCTCCTAATGAGCTGATGATCTGGTTCAGGTGTGTTAAATAAGGGAGACATACAAAATGTGCAGAGCAGCGGGTCCCGAGGACTGGAATTGAGAACCACTGTTTTAACAAGAGAGTCCTGCCAGTCCTGTACTCGGGTCTCAGCATTTGAATAGATATGCTGAGTGAATTAGGGTGGGCAGCACTCTCAGTCTAGAACCGGTTCCTAAACCTGTCTTTTTTGGTTCCTGCCTCTAAAATGTATATAAACTAAGAGAACATCTCACTGATTCAGACTTGGTGACTGCAGCTACCGACAGCTCGTGTTCTCAATAAAGAATCCTGCTGAAGAAACAACCAAGTCTCCTGGTCTTTCGATTCTAAGTTCACAACAACTTGGTGCCGTGACCCGGATGGAGAAAAAAGGAAACTCAAAGAACTTCAAGCTCAAAGACCTGAATCCAGATTGAAACAGCAAGCTCAACAAAAGATCTGCTTTCCAGACTGCATCTTTTGGAATCCAGAGCGAAACTTCCAGCTAAACAAAGATTACCAGACTGAATTTTTCCAGCTTCCTCCAGATTGAAACTTCAAGCTCAAAGATCTCAAAGCCTGACTGAGTTCCAGAATCTTCCTTTACAAAAGATTCGGTGAGTTGCACTCCATTCAAAGAACCGCTACAGACCAGTATATGTGTTTTTTTTCCTCTGCGCCATTCAGAGAAGAGTTAACAGACAGCTGCAGGGTTTTGTTAACTAAGTTATCCTCTAAAAAAAAGTTTTTTTAGAGATGAAAGATACCCTCTGCCAGTCAGGGAAGATTAACATTACAGGTTAATATTGTTTCATCCTCTTGCTAGAGAAGGTTTTATCCTTTATAAAGTTAGGGAAGAGTTAGCATCAAGTGCTAATAGTTGGTATCCTTTGCTTTAGGCAGAGAAGAATTAGCTTTACGTGCTAGTTATTTTGGTTGATCCTCTGTTTTTGTAGGCAGGGAAGATTTTAGCGTAAATTGCTAATATTTTGGTTTATCCTGTTTTTTTTTTTGTAGGCAGGGAGGTTAAGTGTGAAGTGTTGGTCATTTGGAAAGTTAACAATAGCTGATGTGTTAACAAGTGTACCCTAGAGAAGTTTTAGTTTTTTTATTGTGTGGTAACAAAGAAAACTCACAGAAATGTTTAGAAAAAAATGCCAGACTGATCCCCACAACGGAAAAAGGTGGCTTTGCGACTCCATCGTGGTCAGAAAGTGAATTCAAAAATATGTTAAGAGAACAAATGGACCTAATAGTCACTGAAAAAGTTAGACAGGAACTAACTCAGAAATATGAAATTCACCCAGACAAAACTTGGTCAGTAGATGAGTGTAAAAAGGTGCTTGGAGCAAGCATCCGCAAAAACCATATGAAAGCCATTATTTGTTGCCACCGAAAATATGTTTTAGCAAAAGCTACAGAACAGTCTAAGCGCAACTCAGAGCTAGAGAAACAGGTAAATGAGCTACGTGCTAGAATATCTTCATGACTAAGAAATTGAGCCACAACAAAGCTATAGAAAAAACTGATGTAGAAGTTAGTCAGCCAGATAACATTTACCCTGACTTACAAGCTTTTTTTGAAACAGATGTAGCCATCCAATCAGTAACTGATAAGCCAGTAGATTCAGTGAAGGTGTGTGGCGCTAGGAGAAGGTCTCAGGGAATTGAGGGAACTGAAAGTGTTCCTCTCAACTTTTCTGTTGTCCAAGTACAAACTGTTGCCAAAGCGCTAGGACCTAAAGATGTAGAGAGACTATCCCAGAGCCTACCCTCAGCACGCACAAATTTTTCTGAATTTAGAAGAGCATTGATAAGTAAAATGCGTCTTTACAACATGTCGTTGCCAGAAGTAACACAGCTGATGTCACAAATTCTAACTGAATCTGAATTCAACAATTTTGAGTCTGCTGTTATGTCTGAACTACAACATGCCAGTAAAGGCGATTTAAGAGAAGGTGTTTTGAAAATCCTAAAGAATCTCTTAGGACCCAAAATAGATTGGTCGAAAGTTACTAGATGTGTACAAAAGAAAGGAGAGACTATAAGTGAATACACTTACAGTGGAATAGTGGAGGATTCTGAAAGTGTAGTAGATGATAGAGGAGCTCTAATCCGTATTTGGGCAGATGGTCTTATAGCTGAGTACAGATCAGCCTTGCCATTCCTACATGTTACGTGGGCTAACGGAACTCTCAGAAGTAACCTAGACAGGTTAGCTACATGGGAAAGAGATGCTGATGTTAAAAGCCAAGTGAGAATAGCAGCAGCTACGTTTAACCCAACGAAACAAGAAAACAGGTGGTCTAAAAAAGAAGGCAAATGCCACTACTGTGGAAACTTAGGACATTGGGAGCGAGAGTGTAGGAAGAAGTTGCAAGATACAAAAAGAAATGCTATGCATAATTCTGCTCCTTCTCAGCCTGCCTACAATCCTGACGTAGTTCCGCCAATGTCCACTGAAACTTTAGGACAGCTCGCGCAGGCTCTTCTAAGAGCACAAAAAGAACAGGAAAAAAACTAATTGTTGGGGCTGTGAGTAGCTACCTTTCCCCTGTAATCCATCATAATGACAAAAGAATTTTTGTGAAAGGTAGCATAAAAGAAAGAGAGATTGACTTTTTGCTTGATACAGGTGCAGAGATTACGATAATTCCTACAAAATAATAAAGAACGATAATTCTTGCTTACTGCTCCGCGCTTTGCTCTATCGCTTTTACATTTGATCTCCTATATTTTTATATTTTATTTCCTTTTATCACCTAATTTCACCTAATTTTATCTTCAGCAAACAGCACAGTGCTCAGACAACAAAGTTGGATTACTACAAAAACGCAGAATTCTTTTACCCGACCAGCTTACATTCCGGGAAAGGAAAACACAACTGCCTACATTCATAAGGATAAGAGAGAAAATGCCTCTTCAGGTTCAAGAATCTACTTGCTGCACTAACTGCCACAGACTTTTACAAAGGATTGCAGTTCTTGAAACAAAGTTACTTACGGGACCTCCAAACCAGACGGAGCACACAACAGAGCTTCGTCATGGACACCCTCAGCATACAGCCGGTGAGTCCCATGAAACTAGTGCTCCTCGACAGGTAGAGAAACAAGCCGATCGACTTACAAATTGATGGCACAAACAGGGAGCGAGACCCAAAGGCACTCGAGACATCAATTGTCACGAGCATCACATATTGCCGCAGTAGCATCCTCTACCCCAGATACAGCTCTGACAAGGATTGCAAACACTGGTCTGCTACCACCGCCTATACATCTTGACAACAGATTTGAAGTACTAATGAATGAAACAAAGTAAAGAGGCCGCACTATGCATATAAAACGTTTATTTTGCACAAACGCGTTTCGGCGTGTGCCTTCTTCAGTGTGCCTTTATATAAGGCCAGCACTCTGAAAATCTAAAAAAACATAGAGTGAAGCCTGCTCCCAACCCTATCACTTGAAGTACTAATGAATGTAAATGAGGAATCCCCAAATGTGATGAATGTGATCGAAAACAGACTGAATGGGCCAGTAGCTAACACTGATGCTAACTGGTGCTCAAGGTCGAGCAGACAGCGGCACTCAGCTCAGAGCGCAGCCGAGCACAGGACTCTGATAGTGGGGGACTCCATAATCAGAAACATTAGCAGCAGGGATACAACTACGTGCTGCCTTCCACAAGCAACAACTTCTGATATAAACAGGGAACTTCAGAACATTCTGATGAAACATAAGACTGCAAATCGACTCATCATTCATGTGGGGAAGAATGATATTCATAAAGAGCAGTCAGAACTCCTTAAGAAGGATTTCAATGAACTTTTTGAAACACTTAAAAGACTGAAAGTTCAAACATTCATCAGTGGACCACTCCCAGTAAAAGGAACAAACAGGTTTTCACGGTTGCTTGGGCTAAATACATGGCTGCAACAAACCTGCAATATAAAAGCAGTGAACTTCATTGACAATTTCAATCTTTTCTGGAGTCAGACACAACTTTTTCATCGGGATGGTCATCACCCAAACAAACTTGGTTCAAGAGTGTTAAAGGACAATTTCTACTTCTCCCTCAATCATCCTTCTGCAATGTGTGCCAATCCACTCAATCTGAATGGCACACACACACCTGGACACAGTATGAATGACCACAGGACTTCACTTCAGCAGCAAAATGGACATGCGGTTGACATATCACACAAGGACAATGATAACACCACTCCGCCACAACAACCTCTGCTCACGGACTCAATCTCAGCTGAGCCCTGCCCACAGAGCTCACCACAGACAGACATATTAGAGCTGCTCCAAGATTCAGCACCCAAGGACGACTTCCTGGAAAACAGCCAGGGAAGCCAGGACAGCATATCACAGCCTCCTTTAACACCAGAGGAACAGCCCCTTTCACCAGACACCTTTTCCCTCTCCCCAGCATCGCCACTTCTGTGCTTCTCACAGAAAATGGAAGAACTGGTGTATGCTGGAACCAAACTATCCCACTCTTTTGCTGCAAGCCCCCAGATAACAACCAAAAAATGACAGGCACCGCTGCCACCAAAGCCTGCGGGCCCAGCTCGCCCTCCCCCTCCTCCTGTGAGAGCTCTTCGGCCTCTGCCACAACGCCAGGGCCCACACCCTCCTGCATCTGCTCAAGGTGAACCAAAAACAACTGATACCAGCTCTCAGTGATATGTGTCGGGTCCCCGCTCTGACAGTAACTTTCTAAAATGTTTACAAAACAAGCGGGAACCCAGTGTGCCTGTATCTTTCTCTATTGCTGTTCTATTACAAGATAGAAAGTCTAAGGCCTTCAATAGCCGTACAGCAAACCCATCTAATCTGGTGCCTATTACATGTGAAAGTAAGATTGATGTGGGGACAAAAAGTACGACTGTTAAGTTAGCACTTTTAAACATTCGTTCACTTAAAAATAAATCACTTCTAGTTAACGACTTAACCACAAACAACCTAGATTTTATGCTTCTAAATGAAACCTGGCTAGAAGACAGCTACAGTGCAACAATCCTCAATGAAGCAGCCCCTCCTAACTTTACTTTTATGAGTGTCTGCAGAGCTGTTAAGAGAGGTGGGGGTCTAGCTGCTCTTTTTAAAGATATCTATCAATGTAAGCAAATATCATTTGGGAATTACCCTTCTTTCGAATATCTGGGTATTGTGTTAAAAGGTGCTCCACGCATTTTACTTATTATTTACAGGCCTCCAAAATACTCTCCAGCTTTCGCTGAGGACTTTACAGAACTGTTATCAACAATTACCTCAGAGTTTGACTGTTTTGCCATTGCTGGAGATTTTAACATTCACATAGATAATGCAGAAAACAATATGGCAAAAGAAATCAAAACTGTTTTAAAAACTTTTGATCTGACTCAGCATGTACATGGACCCACACACAATCATGGACACACTCTAGATTTACTTATCAGTAAGGGTCTAAACATTTCATTGATTGTTATTAAGGATGTAGCACTGTCTGATCATTTCTGTATTTTCTTTGATATATTGATCTCTCCTGCCACTGAAGCAAGATCTGTGTCTGTCAAGAAGAGATGCTTAAATGAGAACACTAGTGTCCTATTTATGAAGGCTATATCCTTAACACCAAGCATATCTGCAGACTCTGTTGATTTTCTCCTTGATTCTTTTAACTCAAAAGTCAAAGGTGTAATTGATGATATTGCTCCTGTGAAAGTCAGGAAGAAGAGTGGCAGACAAAAAGCACCTTGGAGAAACTCAACAGCAGTGCAAAATATGAAAAGACAATGCAGAAAAGCAGAGCGCATGTGGCGGAAGACAAAACTTGTAGTCCATCATAACATCTACAAAGACAGCATCCATGCTTTCAATATGGAACTAGGCAAAGCTAGACAGACTTTCTTCTCAAATATTATAAACAGCAATTTAAACAACACACGCACTCTTTTTGCTACTGTAGAGAGACTGACAAACCCCCCAAGCCAGAATCCCAGTGAAATGCTCTCAGACAACAAGTGCAGTGAGTTTGCTTCTTTCTTCTCTGAGAAAATCAATAATATCAGAAAGGTGATCAGCATATCCTTGAGTTGCACTGGGGTCAGACAGATCAGACCACCTGAGAAAGTAGTTACTATGTCTGATTTCAAAGAAATTAATGGCAACATTTTGGAAGAAACCGTACAGCACCTTAAAACATCAACCTGCGCTCTTGACACACTTCCCACATCTTTTTTCAAAAGTGTGTTAAACAGTCTAGAAGCAGATCTTCTAGAAGTGGTAAATGCCTCACTTCTCTCTGGTAGTTTTCCAAACTCCCTGAAAACTGCAGTTGTCAAGCCCCTCCTGAAAAAGAGCAATCTGGATAAGACCATATTAAGCAACTATAGACCGATCTCAAATCTTCCTTTCATAGGCAAGATCATTGAAAAAGTTGTCTTCAATCAGCTGAACAAATTCTTGAGCTTGAATGCAGGGCTCGCAAAATCGCCTGCCCGACGTCCCGGGGCTATTGTGTTTTCCAGTCGGGCTACCAAAATGCATAACCAGCCTGCCCGATGGGCTATCTGAAATAGTGTTCGCTTCAGTCTTGTTATAATCAGATTCAGCGCGTTCTTCATCTTCAATCCGAAGCGGCGCCGAGCACGTCAGAAACAGAGAGGACAGGGTGTGTGTGTGTTCATCTGAGTCTCATTGGTCTGCGGTGCTCGTCAATGTCAGAATATTGAGATGACCAATCAAATCAAAGTAGGCGGGCTTTATGTTCACAAGAAGCTGCTGAGCGCGAATTTGAGCAGAGCGACTCGACGCTTCAGTTTACGGTCAAGTGCGAGATAAGATGTAAGTAGCTAAACTAAACATTTCATATTTGACAGCTTTTTTAGGTCATAAATGTGAAACAAATGACAAAAATAATCAGGCAAATGAATATACTTTTGTCGAATTTCGCCATTTGGAACTGAAAATAGGCCTATGTAATGTGACTAATAATTAGTTTACTGTCATTGTGAGGGGACATTAGCATTGACAAAGCCGTTTTCATCATAGGCACAAGATTAATAATGAATGTGTACATGTTGAGAATTAATATACAATTTGTAGCCTTCAGTAAATTAAAAAAGTTCAGCTTTAGGTAGGGAGAAGAGATGGCAAGATGAGGAGACTGAGAGAAAAAGAAAGAGTGATGGATAAGAAGTGAGAGCAGGTATCATCTACTGCCTGCTGACATGGTTTTAAAGCTATTTCTTATCCTTTTTTGGCCTTCAAACGTCTTGAAATGGACATATCCGAGAAATAAAAAATTTAAACCCCCTAATAACCTTAAATGTATGACCTCTTTGATTATAAAGCCCTGTCTACGGCCCTGTATTAGGAATAAGATCAATAATGAATGTGTACATATTGTGAATGAATTCAATAAACTTAGTTAGGCTACCTAGCTTTCCTAGTAGCTTTCAGTAAATTAATGCATCTGAGAAAATGATTCATAAATCAACCTATCAGTTGACCCTTTGTTTACTTTTTTCACTGACAGACAAAAATGAAAAGCCTCTATCGGTCAAAGCTCAGCTTTAGGAGGGGAAGAGACAGAGCAAGAGAAAAACTAAGAGAATAGGAGTGTGATGCTGATGAGGAGAGAAAAATAATCAGCTGCCCACTTACATGGTTTTAAAGCTATTGTTATCCAATTTTTTTGGCCTTCAAAACATCTTAAAATGCACATATGTAGATCAGAGAAATCAAATTTTTCTCGGGGGTGCCCCCGAACCCCCCTAACTAGCATATCTCACATTCGGGACCTCAGTGATGAAAAAACCCTGCCATCTGCATGTTAATGAAACAAGTTAATAGTGAGCATTAAACCCTAAACTAAAGAGTTATGCTGCGTTCACACCAAACGCGAATCTGCGTCAAAATTCGCGCCTGCCGCGTCTAGTTATACGCGTGACCACTTTGTGTGCATTCGCGCGTCAAGAGTGAAATTGACGCGCGTAAAATCAAAAGTTTGAAGCGAAATTTACGCGCGTCAAAGGCGAAGTCAGGGGGCGAAAGTTTCTAAGCTGTTGGCGGCCATCTTTTTTAGATGTTTATCGAGCATTAGCAATAGCATTAATCGAGAGAGTCACCGCTCTTATATGATCTGAAGAGCAGAAACAGCTGCGTAGGGGACATCGTCGCTGTACTCGGGTCCACCAAAACCTCCGGAGGGTTTCAGGAGTTTCACAATTTGCTCCAGGAGGTAGGTTTGGTGGACCTAACGGTGAGGACGCTGACGAGGACAGCGTAGGCCGTATAAAGCCTCGGCCTCGAGTGGTCGCTGCCTGACGAGCCCGCGCTGTAAAGCCCGGCGCGAGGTTCACCCTCTCCCGCACCTAATCTGTCATTTATTTTTGTTTTGATAATAAATGGAGGCAGCCTCCAAAAGTGAAACCTGTCCTGTTATTTTTTTTGAAAAGTTTTTATACACTTAATTGTGTTTGGTGTCTTTACATTAGATTAATAAAGTTTCATATAGGCTAATCTAGAATAGATATGGAATAAATAGCATTCAATACAAATGAGTAGGCTATCTCTCATATTGAAATCGAGTTTTTATGTGAAAGATTTGCTTTGTTGTGCATTTTAGTCATATTACAAAATAATTTATTGAGGCCAAACATAAAATAACATTAAACTGTCAGTTCACCACGTGACAGCAGCAAGCAGGCAGGCTCCTGATTGGTTAACGCTGCGCGAATTGACGCAGAAGTTCAGATTTTTCAACTCGGGCGGCAGACGCGAATTCGCGTCAAACGCGCGATGCACAAAAAGCACAATTCGCGCTTAACGCTAAATTCGCGTCATTGACTTAACATTGAAATCACTCGCGCCAGACGCATATTCGCGTTTGGTGTGAACGCAGCATTACTTATTATTTATTTTTTTATCATACCCTCATTGGGGGCTGAGCCACCGACTGATTCATGTTCCATACTGGTCACAAACCAGATGCATATTTGTTGATATTTGTGTTTTGAAAAAGTTTTTGATTCATTGTGTTGACTCCTAACCAATATTCTACATTAAAAATGTAGTCTTTTTATATGGGCTAGTAAAATTCATTTCGGGCTACCAAAATCTGGAGAGTGCCTGCCCGAAGGGCTACCAGCGATTTTGAAATTTTGCGAGCCCTGGAATGGATCCTTTGACCATTTTCAATCTGGTTTCCGACCGCACCACAGCACAGAGACAGCGCTCATAAAGATAATAAACGATATTCGCTTAAATACTGATTCAGGCAAATTATCAGTGCTGGTGCTACTCGACCTCAGTGCTGCATTTGACACTGTCGATCATAACATACTTCTTGACAGGCTGGAAAACTGGGTGGGGCTTTCTGGGATAGTCCTAAAATGGTTCAGGTCATACTTAGATGGGAGAGGTTATTATGTGAGTATAGGAGACCATAAGTCTGAGTGGACATCCATGACATGCGGAGTCCCTCAAGGCTCAATTCTTGCACCACTCCTGTTCAACCTGTATATGCTCCCAATGATCCAAATAATGAGAAAGAACCAAATCTCTTACCACAGCTATGCAGACGACACCCAGATTTACTTAGCCCTATCACCTAACGACTACAGCCCCATTGACTCCCTGTGCCAATGCATCGATGAAGTAAACAGTTGGATGTGTCAAAACTTTCTTCAATTAAACAAAGACAAAACTGAAGTCATTGCGTTTGGAAACAAAGATGAAGTTCTCAAGGTGAACGCATACTTTCACTCTAGGGGTCAAACAACTAAAAATCAAGTCAGGAATCTTGGTGTGACACTAGAGTCAGACCTTAGTTTCAGTAGTCATGTCAAAGCAATAACTAAATCAGCATACTATCATCTGAAAAATATTGCAAGAATAAGATGCTTTGTTTCCAGACAAGACTTAGAGAAACTTGTGCATGCTTTCATCACCAGCAGGGTGGATTACTGTAATGGACTCCTCACTGGCCTTCCCAAAAAGACCATAAGACAGTTGCAGCTCATACAGAACGCTGCCGCCAGGATTCTGAGCAGAACCAGAAAATATGAACATATCACACCAGTCCTCAGGTCTTTACACTGGCTCCCAGTTAAAATTAGGATTGATTTTAAAGTATTATTACTGGTATATAAATCATTCAATGGCCTAGGACCTCAATACATTGCAGATATGCTCACTGAATATAAACCCAACAGATCACTCAGATCATTAGGATCATATCAGCTAGAAATACCAAGGGTTCACTCTAAACATGGCGAGTCCGCTTTTGGCTATTATGCCAGCCGCAGCTGGAACCAGCTTCCAGAAGAGATCAGATGTGCTCCTACAGTAATCACATTCAAATCCAGACTCAAAACACATCTGTTTAGCTATGCATTTACTGAATGAGCACTGTGCCACTGTTCGTCCGACTGTTTGTACTGTACTGTACTGTATTTTATTTTTCTAAACTGTTTTAATAATTCTTATTTCTTTTATTATTTTAATTTCTTCTATGTAAAGCACTTTGAATTGCCATTGTGTATGAAATGTGCTATATAAATAAACTTGCCTTGCCTTGCCTTACAAAATTGGCTAAAGGTTTAGACATCCCGTACAAGAAAACCAAACTTTCTTTAACTGGCGTAATAGGTGAAGATTCTGTTTTGTATGAAACCCCGCCCATAGAGGTACTATTTGACCCGAAAACTCTGACGACAAAATTGCTATGTGCTCCATTGAATACAGGTGCAATTTTAGGCATGGATCTTCTGAGACAAGTACATCTAACTTTAGACATGTCCTCAGAATCTGCTAGCATTAAAATTTCCTCAGCAAGAATTTCTACCAATAATGCAATCACTCCAGAGTATGCTTTCTTACTGAATCATCCAATTTGGGCTAATGACAAGGATGATTGTGGTTTATTGACAGGTGTAGAACCAGTCAAATTGACAGGAACTCCACCCCCGGTTACCAAACAGTATCCGATCAGTAAGGAAGCCATACAGGGAATCAAACCTATTGTAGAAAAGCTGCTGACGCAAGGAGTGCTAGTTAAAACCAACAGTCCCTGTAACTCACCCATATGGCTCATCAAGAAATCCAATGGGACATGGAGACTCACCATAGACTACAGAGTAGCCAATAAAAACATTGATAAAATCACCCCACTAGTGGCAGATCCATCTACAATTTGTAATGGCTTACCATTAGATTGTAAGATTTTTTCAGTAATTGATATGTCTAATGGATTATTTTCTGTACCATTGCACTCTGACAGCCAGCCATGGTTAGCTTTCACAGTTGACCATGAACAATATCAGTGGACCCGATTGGCCCAGGGATTTCAAAACTCCCCAAACATATACCATCAGGCTGTCAGACGTGATTTGTGTGACCCAGAATGTCCAGTAAAACAGTCCACTATGATCCAATATGTCGATGATATTTTGATTGCCTCAACAGATCACGAGGTACATCAAACTGAATTGGCATCATTGTTGGACTATTTGCATAAAAAAGGACACAAATGCAGCTTTCACAAAGCTCAAATTGCTAAAAAGCAAGTCACATTTCTG
This sequence comes from Rutilus rutilus, assembly GCA_021464565.1. NCBI lineage: Eukaryota > Metazoa > Chordata > Actinopteri > Cypriniformes > Leuciscidae > Rutilus > Rutilus rutilus. The sequence continues at coordinate 9,368,754 of JAJAQA010000013.1, forward strand.
GGTCAAACAATTGGTGCAGGAAATAGATCCATTACACAGGATCGAGCGGCTTCAGTCAAAGCCATACCTCCGCCTACTACCATTAAAACACTACGCTCATTTTTAGGAACAGCAGGTTACTGTAGACCGTGGATTGAAGAATATGCCTCGATTGCTCAGCCTCTCTATGACTTGTTGAAAGGCCATGGTAAAGATTCAGATATTGTTTGTATGGAAGAACTTCACCTCAAAGCATTCAATGATTTGAAGAAAGCACTATGTCAAGCACCAGCATTAGGAATTGCCCAAGCTGATAGACCCTTTGTGCTTTATGTCCATGAACACTTGGGCTTTATGATTGCATGTCTAATGCAAGATCATGGGGGCAGTTTACGTCCAATTCATTACTATTCTGGTAAACTTGACATAGTAGCTCAAGGTATGGGCCCATGCCTCAGAGCAGTACAGGCAGTTCATCTAGCGCTTCAGGCTTCATCAGTAATGGTGTTAGGTCAGACGGTAAATGTAAAATGCCCTCACGCAGTGTCCGCACTAATGAATCAAGCAAAAGTCACTTCTGTCACTTCCTCTCGTTGGGGAAATTGGTTAACTACTCTCACAGCCCCGAACATTGTTTTACAGTGTGCACCGGTCACGAACCCCTCATCATGTATGATGTCTGCAATGACTGAAGTTGTGTTAGAGGATGAAGGTGAAATGACTCATGATTGTGTTACGCTTACATACGCAGCGACAAGTGAAATAGCAGAAACTCCCATAGAAAATTCAGAATTTGAGTTGTTTGTTGATGGTTCAGCTCAAGTAATTGAAGGGAACAGACGAGCAGGTTATGCAGTAACGTCCACCACTGAGGTGGTAGCTTCAGGTCGTCTTCCAGATCATTTTTCAGCTCAGGCTGCAGAACTGGTAGCTTTAACTAGAGCATGCACACTAGCTTCAGGATCAGTTGCAAATACAGTGAGGAAAATAAGTATTTGAACACCCTGCTATTTTGCAAGTTCTCCCACTTAGAAATCATGGAGGGGTCTGAAATTGTCATCGTAGGTGCATGTCCACTGTGAGAGACATAATCTATTAAAAAAAAAACAATCCAGAAATCACAATATATGATTTTTTAACTATTTATTTGTATGATACAGCTGCAAATAAGTATTTGAACACCTGTCTATCAGCTAGAATTCTGACCCTCAAAGACCTGTTAGTCTGCCTTTAAAATGTCCACCTCCACTCCATTTATTATCCTAAATTAGATGCACCTGTTTGAGGTCGTTAGCTGCATAAAAACACCTGTCCACCCCATACAATCAGTAAGAATCCAACTACTAACATGGCCAAGACCAAAGAGCTGTCCAAAGACACTAGAGACAAAATTGTACACCTCCACAAGGCTGGAAAGGGCTACGGGGAAATTGCCAAGCAGCTTGGTGAAAAAAGGTCCACTGTTGGAGCAATCATTAGAAAATGGAAGAAGCTAAACATGATTGTCAATCTCCCTCAGACTGGGGCTCCATGCAAGATCTCACCTCGTGGGGTCTCAATGAACCTAAAAAAGGTGAGAAATCAGCCCAGAACTACACGGGAGGAGCTGGTCAATGACCTGAAAAGAGCTGGGACCACCGTTTCCAAGGTTACTGTTGGTAATACACTAAGACGTCACGGTTTGAAATCATGCATGGCACGGAAGGTTCCCCTGCTTAAACCAGCACATGTCAAGGCCCGTCTTAAGTTTGCCAATGACCATTTGGATGATCCAGAGGAGTCATGGGAGAAAGTCATGTGGTCAGATGAGACCAAAATAGAACTTTTTGGTCATAATTCCACTAAACGTGTTTGGAGGAAGAAGAATGATGAGTACCATCCCAAGAACACCATCCCTACTGTGAAGCATGGTGGTGGTAGCATCATGCTTTGGGGGTGTTTTTCTGCACATGGGACAGGGCGACTGCACTGTATTAAGGAGAGGATGACCGGGGCCATGTATTGCGAGATTTTGGGGAACAACCTCCTTCCCTCAGTTAGAGCATTGAAGATGGGTCGAGGCTGGGTCTTCCAACATGACAATGACCTGAAGCACACAGCCAGGATAACCAAGGAGTGGCTCTGTAAGAAGCATATCAAGGTTCTGGCGTGGCCTAGCCAGTCTCCAGACCTAAACCCAATAGAGAATCTTTGGAGGGAGCTCAAACTCCGTGTTTATCAGCGACAGCCCAGAAACCTGACTGATCTAGAGAAGATCTGTGTGGAGGAGTGGGCAAAAATCCCTCCTGCAAAGGGGAGGAGTATGTTGCTCCTGATTCACTGCTGCCATATTTGGCTCAACAAATACACAATTTGGGTCACAGTGGTCCAGCAACGATGAATCACAGGCTCTCAAATCAATGGTGGAATCCAAAATTCTGAAATGTAGCCACAGAAACAGCCAAAAGGTGTGTTACATGTCAGAAAAATAATGATGTACCAGCAGCCATTACACCAGCAGCACATACCCCAGCTCCACCAGGACCATTTCGTCACTTACAAGTTGATTACATATCGTTGCCTCGTTGTAAGGGAAAAACTGACGTTTTGGTTGTAATAGACAAGTTCTCAAGATGGATAGAAACTTATCCAACAGGGCGTGCTACAGCTGCACATACTGCTAAATGTCTTGTCACTGATTTCATTCCCAGATGGGAATTACCAGATTGCATTGACTCAGATCAAGGTACGCACTTCACAGGACAGGTAGTTAAAGAAGTGTCTAAAATGTTGAAGGTTAAGTGGAATCTGCACTGTCCCTACAGGCCACAAGCATCAGGACAGGTTGAAAGGGCAAACAGAACAATCAAAACCAGGCTAAGCAAAATGCATCAGGAAGGAGTGTCATGGGTTGAAGCGCTGCCAGCTGTACTGTGTAGTATGAGAGCGTCACCTAACAGATCAGTAGGACTGAGCCCTCATGAGATTATTACAGGACATCCAATGCAGATGCCAGGTGTGATTGATCTTAGAAATGCTGATGTTCACATTGCCTCAGATGCCCTGATCTCTTACTGTGAACATCTTACAAAGGCAGTACAGAGTGCCAGAGAGAGAGTTGAGTCATGTTGGCAGACTCCACCAGAGGGTGGACACACAATCATACCAGGTCAGTGGGTCATGATAAAATCATTCAGACACAAGCCGTTAGAACCTAAGTGGCATGGACCACATCAAGTAATGATGATTACAGCAGCTGCAGTGTTGTGCCAGAGAAAGAAAACATGGACTCATGTGTCACATTGCAAAGTGGTTCCTCCCCCTACAGGGATAGGATAGGACACATGGACCAGTGAGGTGCCCAGGGAAGAACTGGAAGCAACAGGCTTTCGGGGGCCAACCCTGTGGTGAAGATTCCCTTATAGGCCCTTCCCAACCATAGTCCATCCTCACCTCACTGTTCCTTTTTAGGTGTCTCATAAATTAAGAAATAGGGAAAGAAGGAACCACAATTAGCAGACTCAGATTGAATAGAGGATACAACCCTAATGTTTGTGGTCTTTACAATGAATACTGGTCTGTTGCAGTTGTTCTTTGTTTGTTTGTTTTTAACCATATGCGCTGACCTACACACCTGCATATGAAGACCCAACCTCCAGAAAACAACTAGACCAACTGCAGAGACTACAACCAACACAGAGAAGAAAAAAATACACAACGCAGATTCACCTACGGGAACTTCAGTCATCCCTCATCATGATCAAGATTGTCGTACTACTACTAACCATCATGGACATCGCACAAAGTGTGGACCCCAGAAACAACATATTCTTAGAGCTGATGAATATGTCAAGAAATGCCTTGTTTGCTGGAAAGAACGTTTGCATGCCACATGCAACCTTCAGTAGGAGCCGGAATCCCATGGGTTGCACACCCTATCTCTGTCTACAGCATCCTACCCAGCCAATTCAACGGCAGGTGCACCCTGGTTTATGTTCCAGCTACCAGCTATCAGAGAAAATACACACTCCACCCCAAGCTCTCCACAGCTACAAAATTCAGCTCCTTCTATCAACAAAGATGGCTGCATTCCAGGACTCACTTGTGTTCAAACGTGGTGGTCAAGAACTCTTGGAGCATTAATCCCATGGTGTACCTGAGTGCTGCACCGGGTTAATGGATCCAACAGAGAACTTGAACAAAATCCAACAAGACATTCTTGATCTTTCAACAAAATTACACCAGATGACTGAAGACAATTCTTCATGGTTCGGAAACTTGATTGGTAAACCCTGGCTGTGGATTAAAGAAATAGCAATGCTGCTGTTATTTCTCCTACTGGCGTTCTACGTATGCTTCCACAGTATCAAGTGTTTCATTCAACAAATGACTCACGCCTCGCACGAGAAAATGACTGGTCCAACCATAAAAGAATATTACCCGTAAGAACTTCACGGACCCTAATTGCATGTTTGTTTCTGTGTCAACATGCAATTACAGATGAACAACACAGATCATGCTTTGTGCCTGTAACTATCACACGTTACAAGAATGAACTTGCTTTGTGCCTGTAACTATCACACGTTACAAGAATGAACTTGCTTTGTACCTGTAACTTACACAAATTACAAGATTGAACTTGCTATGTGCCTGTAACTTACACAAGTTACAAGATTGAACTTGCTATGTGCCTGTAACTTACACAAGTTACAAGAATGAACTTTTAAGTGTCTAAATTTGTATTTTGTGAGAGTTTTTAAGACTCTCAAAGGGGCAAATGTGGGATTCCAAATTTATTAAAAGGTTTAATTTAGGTTTACATTGAATTTAGATTATTAGCAGAGTTTTCTAGCAAAAGACTCCGGTCAGTCCTGTTTTACTGAAACTCTTAATGACTCTCGGATTTTGTGTTTTAACAAGAGAGTCCTGCCAGTCCTGTACTCGGGTCTCAGCATTTGAATAGATATGCTGAGTGAATTAGGGTGGGCAGCACTCTCAGTCTAGAACCGGTTCCTAAACCTGTCTTTTTTGGTTCCTGCCTCTAAAATGTATATAAACTAAGAGAACATCTCACTGATTCAGACTTGGTGACTGCAGCTACCGACAGCTCGTGTTCTCAATAAAGAATCCTGCTGAAGAAACAACCAAGTCTCCTGGTCTTTCGATTCTAAGTTCACAACAATACGTTCAAGTGATTACATCATAACTCAACAAAAACATTTAATGTTCTGAGTCTGACAGTTACCCATTATGGCAAAACCATAAATTAATGAAACAGTAAGGCCTTAAATCTGTATATTATCAGTTGTTATTCAAAACTTTTTAACTATCTAAAGTCAATTATAATCTGGGGTGGATCTAAAAAGTTATTCAAATATGGTAGCAAAGAGGTAAGGTATTATGGAAGTTTGTTTCTGCCACGGAATAAAACAATTTAAAAGATAATTGTGACTCTCACAATTCTGACTTTTTTCCTCACAAGTGCACATCTCACAAGGTTTTATTTTTTTTGTTGCTGCAATTGAGATATAGATTTCGCAAGTTTATACACCTTTGACAAACCATGGGTTTACAAAGGAGAAACGATTGTGGTGAAATTGTTTGTTTCTGTTGACATTTAACACCGAGATTACAAAATAACCTTCAGACACACCTTCAGCTCACAAATTAAATCTTTTTATTTCCTCCTTCTTATGAATCACATTATTTTCTCTAAAGATTTCCCTGAAACATACGTTGTCCCTGCGTCATATTACTGAAGTTTCCATAAAAAAATTATAATAAAAAAAGCTATTAGATTACACTGTAAAAAATTTGCTGTAGTTATGCAGCTGTTTGCCAGTAACTTACTGTAGATTTAAATTTATGTTATTTACTGGCAACAGTTTGTTCAAAGTTCAATGAACATTAAACATTAACAAGTCTTTGTCTTTACAGAATAAAATTATAAAATAACAATCTAATGCAAAGCATTCTGGGAACCAGAAATCTTCATCAACCTTTTTCTGTTTTTTTTTTCCTTCAGATTTTGGATCCCAGAATGCTTTGCATGAGGCTGTTATTTTAGTTTTATTCTGTAAAGATAAAGACTTGTTAATCTTTAATGTTCATTTAATTTTGAACAAATTGTTGCCAGTAAATAACATCAATTTAAATCTACAGTAAGTTACTGGCAAGTAGCTGCCAGTAATACTGTAATTTCTACAGATTTTTCTAACAGTGTAGAGTTTGTATTTTAACTTAAATCAAGTTGTTCTCAAATTATTTTACAGAATGTCTTATAGCAAATGTTTTGGAAAGGAATTTATCTTTGATAGTTTTCCTCTTTGTACATTGCATATCGTTATATTTAACTTGTGATTTAAAACAATAATTTCTTCAGTTTTTTGTGTGTGTTTCACACTTGTTTCAATAGCTACTGTGATGTAAAATTAATCTTGTTGGAAGGTCTGAGTAAAAAAAGACAAGAACAACCATTCAAATTCCAATAAATGTCACATTATGACAAAAAAGTAAAGTTATTTGCTTGCACTTAACAGAGGAAAAAAAGTTTCTGACCACCTAAACCTTTTCAAGTGCTCAAGGTTAGCAGGCCTTGAATAAAGTCAGATGTTATTCAGTCTGTTTTTGCAAGCAACATTACAATATTTCATTAATAGGATGTTTTATAGGGCCCAATTTGTTTTTGAAGGGTCCTTAAAAGCATTAATTGCCATGAAACTGAACCAGCTGAGCAAGCGTCACCATTAGCATGGTGGAAATGATCCACCGTAGACTGACCATGTATCTTATATTATTAAACATAATCTACGCCTACTGTCTGGCATCTGATATGCAAGAGAATCTTTAAGAAGTAATTTACACATTTTAGGCATTAAACTTACGTGCTTTACAGAAGTCTTTGTGAATGTGTGCTGTTATTGTGCTGACCTGATTCTGGATCAGAGCATTTGCGTGAAGTGTTTGGTCAGGGCTCATCTCTCCCAAATACCAATCAAATCAATTTAGTAATGATTGCTAGCAGCTGTTGATGTGGAAGTTGTGTATAAAGGGTTTGAGACAGGCTGTGTTTGAAATAGCCATATATGCACTCATTCATTATTCTTAGGCTATATGTTACTCAACTAATATAGTCCATTTGAAGGAGTGTTTGTGCTTTCTGTTTAATAATCATTTGAGACTTATTAAACTGGCAGCTCAAGTAATTAAATAATTTATCTTGATAAAGTTTCATAGATAAGAAATATGTTTAATGCTTATGTTTAATGCCTAAGTGCCCTGCTCACTCCAAAGTTCCACTTCACGGGCTCTGCCCAAGTGCCCATCTCTGAGTAGGCTTGTTTGAGATGCGCCTTGCCTCGCCTGAAATGTAGTCGAGAGTAGGCGGCTGCAGTGAGAGGAGGAGTGAAAAAAGCGCTGGCAAGCCGGACATGTCTCTCTTCTCGTAATGGATCAGACACCGTGCACAGTGTTGCTAATAAACTGGATGCAATTCAAGTTCTGTTGCTTTTATATGAAAATAAATATAATGAACAAGACACCCAAAGTACTTGTTATTTAATTCCATTCCAAATACATGTTTATCAATATGTTTTTATAAAAATTTAATTGCATAACCCAAAGAGATCGCACTGTCAGATAGTTTGGGAATATTCACACATAACATAGGCTATAGCCTACACATAAAACATGATATTAGAGTTTTAAAATCAAAAGGCTTGTTTGAGATGAGCAAAATCTAAGCAGAACCGATCACCGGTGATCACCGCGAGATGCATGCCGGTTAGAAATGTGTCCGAGTGCGGTCCGCCTTGCTCTGATGTCATGCTGACGTATGTCAAAAAACTCTCGCGACCGCAAGGCGCACGTGTCGGATTCTGCAGTCGGGCGCAGTTGCTCTCCACCGACTGCGCTGATCAAAAGCATGATGGGAAACGACTTGCTGCCGACACAGCTTAATGCTCATTGGTTTAAACAACCATGATGTATTGATGTATGCAGATTTTGCTCATCTCAAACAAGCCTAGTGAGTTGGGCATAGGGATGCCCACGTCACTTCCGATTGGAATTTGCCCTAGATCGGTTGTAGCCTACATTCATTACGGTGCATTGTGAGATTGAATAAGTGCACTCGATAACGTCCATGTGGTTTCGGACCACTAGAAATGGCTGTCGACTTAAAAATAGTGCCCTATTTAAGGGTATGGGGGCGATTTTGGACACAGCCATTGGTTTAAAAGACACATTTTTATGAAAAATTAAATATCTATTTAAAATTATTTCTAGGTCACAACTCAAATAATAAAAGTGACATTTATCAATATTGGTCAGGCGGTAAGGTCTTTCTTCCATTGAAGCTCAAGATACTCTTTGGATCATTCTCAAATTATTCAGAGCATTCATCTCGTTTTTGACCTCGATCTTTAGGCCAGTAGGAGTTCGCAGTGAACAGTGTGTGTGTGTCTGTGACCACTAGAGGGCAGTGTGAGCTTAGTGATATTATAAGAGAATGTAGTTTTTCTTTATTGAACAGGGAAAGTGTCAGCCTTCTCACGTTCGTTTTATGGGAAACTATTAGGCTAAATGTAGGCCCTACTGAAACATAGCCTACCAAACATAAATTGTATAAAACTGAAAAGGAAAACCACTACTTTAGGCTACTATTAGCTTACTTAGGCTATAGTGTTTTTAAAATTAGTAGGCTACATTTACATTAGGTCTACAACTTTTGAGTTTAGCTTGGAGTAAGAAGTGGTTGTAAAAAAAAAAGAAAAGGAAAAAAAGTGCATCACCATAAGTGTAGGCCTATGTGGTTGTCAAAATATTTGGTATCTTAACAGAATTTCATTAAGTTCAGTGACAACATGGTAATGGTAGGCTAATGACTGGTGGCTACTCTTTTGTGTAAGTTCTGGAAACAAATTTCAAGATTTCAATTAGTTAGTTATTTGATTCCGATCTTAATCAAATTGGATAAATATCAGGTGCAGTAACGTTAGCTATAATTAAAAATCGTTATTGTTTTTACGAACACCCATCCTCAATTATATAGCCTACAATGTTTATATTGTCCCCTAACAAGAGTTAAAATTAACAACTCAAATTAATAGGCCTATAATTTTTTTATAATAATAACTTTATAATATTTTTAATGATATGAGTAAAAAAAATATACAGGCCTAAAGTTAGTGCAGCAAAATACTCCTCTCTATAGTTGTTTTTTCCTAACTAATATGGTCATTAAATGGTTTTTCTGAGGTAAATGTATAACGTTACATCATGACATTGTTCTCCATTTTGACCTCTTTCCGTGGTTGAAATACTGGTTGAGACATATAGCCTACATTTCGGTAAGTTGTAGTCCTTGGCCACTGTATAGCCTATTTCAACATAAATTATAATGTTCAGTCGTTCAATGTTCATTATTTACTATAGGCTTAGGCTAGTAAAGAGGATCATCAGTTCACATGCCGCTATAGAGATCTGTCACGTCACATTTAAGAGCGCGCCAAAACGGTAGGCCTATTTATTGTTTGAATTTCGTAGGCCTAATAAAACCGACAGAATTTGAAAGCTGAAACTTTGTTTCAAATCAAAAGTCAGTGTGTCAGTGTCATCTTTGTTTCTTGATTTTGCACTGCGTAAAAAAAAAAAAAAAAAAAAAAGTGTATGTGTTGCTGCGTGACAGTTGGCAGCCCTGCTTTATCGCTTTTCAGGTCATGCTTCATTGTCCTACTGCCATAACTTTATCGGAAAAGAGTAGGCTAAGCTATAAAACCGGTTTTCCTGTTTGGTCATGAGACGTTCGTCATAAAGCCTTTTATAGGCTAGATGATGACTAGTGACATTATTTAGTTTATGTTGTGCCATGAGGAAGTAGGTCTGCGTGTGTTTTGTATGCGGATGTGACACACATTCACGTCTTTAACTGAGACAGTCATTTGTTATGTGGTTCAGTCTGCACTCACGGGACAATGAATGGTCCAATCCGATGTTTGAGCAATCTTGAGATTTGCATCATCATTACAGAGTTTATCTGTCAGCATCTAATTATTGAAACATACTGGAGTGAGACACACAGTAAAGGAGACTGAATGTTCCAGGTTTGCGCAATCTTGGTTCTGGCTGCTATTATTCATTTTATTTCCAAGCATAGTTCTTAAAAAAATAAATAAAATTTAAAGACAAAAGAGACTCATTGTTCCAGGTTTGAGCAATCTTACGTCAATACACATGTCAGCTTTTATTTATTTATTTGAGTACTTTTTGTTCTTGTTTCCTTTATTTCCATTTCTGCCTTTTGTTACCCTTGTTAATTTTGTATTACCATCTAATATTACCATGACGGTTCATTACCCACACTTGTTCCTTGTTAGCCTCGTTACCCTGTGTATAAATACCCCCGTGTTTCAGAGGCATAAAACATTTTCAGAGCATGCAACTAAAAATGGAAAACTTTTATGTTTTACTTTTGGTTTTTATGGTATTAGTTTTTTTTTTTTAAACATCTGTGAGAAATAAAGTCATTTCAATTAAATGGGTCATAGAAGGACACACAAATATCAATGTATTTAACATGCTTACTAATATTCCAATCAAATGCATGAGCTGCTAAATGCGTTTGGATTAGTTAGGCCAGATTGCATCTTTTGGATTTTATTTACATTATATTTGAAGGGCTTTGAGATGTATACATTACATCAGCCATATGCATCACATGATCTAACGACAAATGCAAGTTAACCATTTTAAATTAACAAAGTAAGTTACTTTGCGGGTTACAAAACCTGTTTAGTCTCTCTACAGTTTTCATGAATTATTTGTGATTGATATAAATGTAGCCTACATCCATGTACAGTATGTGTATACATACTGGTTTATGCTGATTGTTGCACATGTGACATTCACATTGTTATGCCCGTTTAATAATGAGACTCTTTATAAAGTTTGAATAGATTTGTTTGAGGAAATAAATGATGATACTTTAATCCTCAAAACATCATTCTCAGACAATTTGGAATGTCTGTACACAATCAATCGGTTGCTTATGTGTAACAATAAACTCCACAACGAAACAACATAGCAGCATCTGGTTACTGTATGTTTCACTATAAGGCAACAGATCCTGTGATTTATTTTATTTTTCATGTAAACACAACCATCTAAGGAATAAGATACCATCTAAGGAAAATTTCTTCCAAAATATATAAACTCTTTTTTTTATATAGCCTACTTTAAAGATATACAGTGCTATGCATAAGTGAATACACCCATGCTAAAGTTGACTAAAAAGAGGAATAAAAAATCATATTTTGGAAATTGAACTTAATGCCTTAATTTAAAAAATTAGGAAAAATCCAACCTTTAAGGACACCAATTTTCTTTGTGAATGAATAATGTATCGTAAATAAATAAATGTTCTTCCTTAAAATACATGGTGCATAAGTGTGTACACCCCTATGTTAAATTCCCATAGAGGCAGGCAGATTTTTATTTTTAAGTATTTTTTTTTAAAAAAATGTAGGATACTATGCATCCTGATAAAGTTCCCTTGGCCTTTGGAATTAAAATAGCCCCACATCATCACATAGCCTTCACCATACCTAGAGATTGGCATGGTTTTATTTCAGTTAGCCTAATAGCTAGTTTGATTTGCATTGAGAGATGATCTTATGGAAAGTACCCCATGCCAATCTCTAGGTATGGTGAAGGCTATGTGATGATGTGGGGCTATTTTAATTCCAAAGGCCAAGGGAACTTTAAAAAAAAATTAAAAAAAATTAAAAATAAAAATCTGCCTGCCTCTATGGGAATTTAACATAGGGGTGTACACACTTATGCACCATGTATTTTAAGGAAGAACATTTATTTATTTACGATACATTATTCATTCACAAAGAAAATTGGTGTCCTTAAAGGTTGGAATTTTCCTAATTTTTTTAATTAAGGCATTAAGTTAAATTTCCAAAATATGATTTTTTATTCCTCTTTTTAGTCAACTTTAGCATGGGTGTATTCACTTATGCATAGCACTGTATACTCACGCTCTCTGTCCTATCACGTGTTAACTAGGCCAGTGTTTCCCAACCCTGCACTTGGAGGCATCCCATATCTTACCCATACTGTATGTCTGGTCTTGGAGTCTCTACTAACGAGTTGATTCAGGTTAGGTGTGATTGATTAAGAAGAGTTGGAAAATGTGTAGTGTTGGTGTGCTTGCAGGAACAGGGTTGGGAAACTAGGAAAAGGCTGTTAGATTATTAAATCAACTTCAAAACCACCCTGTTAAAGATGTTTTGACGGTGAATAGCATATAACAAACCAGAATAAAAAACCTGGACCAATATGGAAATTCAATTTGCTGAGAACAAACTGTGTTCATAAAACAAACCAAAGCAAAGTTTTGTGTATTTGTATGTGGATAATTGATCAGATCTCTTTAAAAAAACGACTGAGGTTAATCTTTCCCTGTCATCAGATGAACTAAATCTGGCTCTTAATCTACTTTAAAAGATTTTTTAGAGGAACTATCTGAGCACAAATTATTTTGCGATGAATGCAACTGAAAGGTTTGTTTTCTCTGAAAGTTGTTGGTTCTTTCCTTGGGCAACATCAAGAAATGCAACACTTCAACAATTGATAAAGATTTATAAGGCTCGGAAACTGAAGCCTGAGATCTTGGATCCTCTTACTTGTTTTACTATAGCTAAGTTCACACAAGTGTTCTGACTCTTTTGAAATGAGTGATATAATCAGAGCCTTATTTATTTTTGTTTGTTTCAGTTAATCAGCAACTTTTTTTTTTTTAGCAGCGACAGACACAGTTGCACTGATTTACAGTGAAAAAATTTAAATAAACTCATGTTTCCAATTCCCTTTGGGGTTTTCCAATGCCAATGTAAAGCCCGCTATATTGGTCCAATTGCCGGTTCGCCAATACACGGGGAAGGAATCACGTGTTCTGTCCCCACTCATGCAAAGTATTGGTTGGTTAAATTTGTAATACATTAATCATGTATTTTCTCGTAATTTCATCTGACTCCATAAATGAAAGGTTTTAATAATATCTGTGCCTCACTGAAAGTGAGCGAATGTTTGACTATTCCGTTTAACTCTTCAATGAAAATAATGTCAAAGTCAGTTAGAATAATCAAATGTAACAATTTATTATGTCAGGTAAATGTATCATGCCATTTGCTTGAGAGACCACCTTCCTTTGTAAGTCAGTTATCCATAAACTCTTAAAACCTTATTACCTTTTATTTTACCTGGATATGAGATATCTGTACCACTCACTTTGAGACATTTCAAATGACACCAAAAACATAACAGTCAATGATAAACATTCACATTAAACCATATTCTTGTGTGAGTTCTTAGTAGTTTGCAGAAGTGAGGTCGTATGGGGGAGGTCAAATGGTAATTAGCCCTTTGTCTCAGACCATGGCCTCAACCAGTATTTTCAGTCTTACACCAATATACATTGACCTTGTATTATGTAAAACACACCTGATGCACATTCAGTGTTCATTTTCTAGAACTGTGTTTTTGTGCTCTGACGAAGGTGACTTGAACACACCTGATGTCATAAACCCGACAAGTACAAACTGTTGGGGAAAGTTACTTACTTAAAGGTATAGCAGAGGATTTTCCCGAATTTTAAAAAAGAACCGCCCTCTCCACGTTTTGAAAAAATGCACATGCGCAACACTCTACCTGTAAAGTTTATTTATTTATTTTTTAAATTTTAAAAGTTAATTTATGATTAACGCCTATTAAACGTGTGCACGAGAGAGCATGCACAAGCTAATCATAGCTTACATTAACTTTTACTAGCAGTGATTTTAAATGGATTTCTCCAAATAGCATGCCAAACTTTACCTGTCAAGTAGAAACTTCGCGACTGAAGCATCAGTGACGTGAAACATCATTTTGTTACTTCTTTAAAAAGTAAGTAATTGTGTTACTTAGTTACTTTTTATGGAAAGTAATCCGTTACGTTTGCATTACTTTTTCTCACCTGGGCTGGGCTTACTTGTTTGTTTTTTAATGACAAAAAATATATATATATATATATTTTTGCCAAATTTAAAGGCCCTTTTACACCAAAAGTGAACTGAATAAGCCCCAGGCTGAAAGAAATGCAAATTCACGCCTGTACAGTAAGGGGCGCAGAAAAAAAAAAGAAGAAAAAAAAAATCAGCTGTTTAGCCTTAGCATAACATTTGTTTTAAAAATGAAACAGAAATGTGATGTGTATCTAAAGTCACTTTTGTTTATTTGTAAGGTTGAAGTGGATCACTGAAGGTCAGCAGCAAAGGCATTGGTTAATAAAGTGAGATTAACCCCTTAACTGTCACCGCCTAAGTTTACTGCACTATATTACTATTAAATCCTAATCTAATCATGACAAACTATATATCGTTGGAAAGGTCTAAGACTCCTAAATAGATATTTTGCCACTGTTTTTTGTTAAAAATTATGTAGGAACAAAAATAGATTAATTTATGACAAGAGTGCACCTCAAAAAAATCTACATAACAGGAGTTCTGGCCTTTGTCACAAAAAGTCAACGCACACACTTTTAATAACTGAAACTTTGGTTTTCATGCTACATTTTTTACCAAAATATATAAACTAGTATTTGTCCAATATAACACGTTCACATGTTCCACTAATGATGATACTTCAGTTGGTATGTGCTTTACAGGGAAAGGAATGTTTCAACTGATGCAAATGTACCATGAATGTATACACCGAAGGATAGTTTCTTAATATGGAAAGTGGATTGTACCATGTGTAAGCATGAGGTATACGTTCCATTTTTAAACATAAGGAACATGTTTTTCTACCTTACAAGGAAGTTGTAAGTCCCAGAGTGGTGTATATGAGCTCAATCTTACTGTACCACCTTAGAGAAACATAGCGGCATGACGGGGTGAGAGGAAGGAGAAACATAAAGGCATGATGGGGTGAGAGGAAGGAGAAATGGGGAACAGAGAAATCTAGAATGAAGACCTCCTCACCTATAGCCTTATTCTGCTACACTGTACACCAAACAGCCAAAATACAGTAACAAGAACTCAAAGACTGAGACTAGACACAGGGCTTAAATACACAGGCAAACAAGCTAAACAAGATAACAAGGGGATGTGGTTAATCAGAAACACCTGGGGAGACTAATCAACAATCCAGGAGGGTGGCGGGATGGAGGGCCTGGAGACTGCGGCAGTGCAGGCGGCTATGGGGTTATGGGCAGGAACAGACACCGGCTCGGGAACAGACACTGGCTCAGGGACAGGAACAGACAGCGTGGCAGCAGTCATCTCTGCTCAGGGCTCAGGTTCAGGCGTAGCGGTGGCCATCTCTGCGGAGGGCTCAGGTTCAGGCGTGTTGGCGGCCATCTCTGCTGAGGGCTCAGGTGACGTGGCATCGGCCATCTTGTTCGGAGACACTGGCTCGGCAGACGTGACGTGGCATCAGCCATCTTGTTCGGAGACTCTGGATCGGCAGACGTGACGTGACCAGTCTCTGGATTGGCAGACGTGATGTGACCGGCCTCTGGATCGGCAAACGTGACGTGACCGGTCTCTGGATCGGCAGACGTGACGTGACCGGTCTCTGGATCGGCAGATGTGACGTGACCGGCCTCTGGATCGGCAGACGTGACGTGACGTGACCGGCCTCTGGATCGGCAGACGTGACGTGACGTGACCGGTCTCTGGATCGGCAGACGTGACGTGGCCGGCCTCTGGATCGGCAAACGTGACGTGACGAGACCAGTCTCTGGATCGGCAGACGTGACGTGACCAGTCTCTGGATTAGCAGACGTGACGTGACCAGTCTCTGGATCAGCAGACGTGACGTGACCAGTCTCTGGATCAGCAGACGTGACGTGACCAGTCTCTGGATCGGCAGATGTGACGTGAACGGCCTCTGGATCGGCAGACGTGACCAGTCTCTGGATCGGCAGACGTGACGTGAACGGCTTCTGGATCGGCAGACGTGACCAGTCTCTGGATCGGCAGATGTGACGTGAACGGCCTCTGGATCGGCAGACGTGACCAGTCTCTGGATCGGCAGACGTGACGTGACGTGACGAGTCTCTGGATCGGCAGACGTGACGTGACGAGTCTCTGGATCGGCAGACGTGACGTGACGAGTCTCTGGATCGGCAGACGTGACGTGACCAGTCTCTGGATCGGCAGACGTGACGTGAACGGCCTCTGGATCGGCAGATGTGACGTGAACGGCTTCTGGATCGGCAGACGTAACCAGTCTCTGGATCGGCAGACGTGACGTGACGTGACGAGTCTCTGGATCGGCAGACGTGACGTGACGAGTCTCTGGATCGGCAGACGTGACGTGACGTGACGAGTCTCTGGATCGGCAGACGTGACGTGACGAGTCTCTGGATCGGCAGACGTGACGTGACCAGTCTCTGGATCGGCAGACGTGACGTGAATGGCCTCTGGATCGGCAGACGTGACGTGACCAGTCTCTGGATCGGCAGACGTGACGTGAATGGCCTCTGGATCAGCAGACGTGACCAGTCTCTGGATCGGCAGACGTGACGTGATGTGACGAGTCTCTGGATCGGCAGACGTGACGTGATGTGACGAGTCTCTGGATTGGCAGACGTGACGTGACGAGTCTCTGGATCGGCAGACGTGACGTGAATGGCCTCTGGATCGGTAGACGTGACGTGACCAGTCTCTGGATCGGCAGACAAAGCAAACTTTGTACAAAGCTGAAAAAACCTCAACTCGATTTATCTGTCAATCAGATGTATGTAAACGTGTAGTTCGTTACTATAGCAACAGTGGGATCCCAGCGCATTTTCGGTAGAATGAAGAAAAAAAAAGGAGAGAGAGAGAGAGAGAGAGAGAGAGAGAGATATTTTAATTTAAACCATATGTTAACCATACCCCACTTATTATTTTTTTCACTGGCACTTTTTTATTCATACTTTATAAATCTCTCTTTTTTTATCAGACCTCTCACTTAACCTTCTTTGCTTTCAATTATGAAATGATTCAAATAATCTTACCTGGACTTACTTTTCAAAATTAGTAATAAAACAAATCGCTCTTGACAACAGGGAAAGCTAGTATGTTTGCTTAGCATACTGTCAAACACTACAATTTATGAGTTTAATATCATGTTTTGCTCCAAAATCACAATACATGTCAGTCGTGTTTGAAATGACTTCTGTAGTTTCATGTTGCTTCTTAACACAGAGTGAGAATATATTATTTATTAAATTCTACAAGCTATGTTGATTAGCATTGCATTAAAGGGTTAGTTCACCCAAAAATGAAAATTAGCCCATGATTTACTCTCCCTCAAGTCCTCCTAGGTGTACATGACATTCTTCTTTCAGACAGATACAATCAGAGTTATATCAAAAAATGTCCTGGCTCTTCCAAGCTTTATAATGGGAGTGAATGGCTGGAACAAATTTGAAGAAGAAAAAATTACTCCACACGGCTCCAGTGGGTTAAAAAAGCCCTTCTGAAGCGACGCCATGGGTTTTTGTAAGAAAAATAGGCTACCCATATTAGTAACTTTATAATCTAAAATAACTAGCTTCCGCCAGACGACCGTACGCATACTACGCAATTCGACTTGCGCCACAAGAGTAACCCATGGCGCATGTAGGATGTAGGAGTATCGTAAGCTAAGACGCCTCTCGCCGTTTAAACAAATAGGGCTGTGCAGCAAACTGAAGCTCCTCTTCTATTATATAGAAATCCTCCGTCATTTCTCGTAAAAATTGCTAATTCGCGACCAGGGTTCTGTTTAGCTCTTTCCTCTGAGATTCCACGTTCGTCATATTACGTTGTGCGTTGAGTCAGGGGTTAGTCTTCCACCGTAAATCGATGCGTACGGCCGTCTGGCAGAAGCTGGTGATTATAGTTTATAAAGTTTTAAATATGGGTATTTTCTATTTTCCTTACACAAACGCATTCACTTCAGAAGGCCTTTATTAACCCCCTGGAGTAACAGTGGAACACTTTTATCATGGATGGATGCACTTTTTTGGGCTTCAAATTTTCTCCAGCCATTCACTGCCATTATAAAGCAGAGCCAGGAATTTTTTTAATATAACTCTGATTGTATTCGTCTGAAAGAAGAATGTCATTTACACCTAGGATGACTCGAGGGTGAGTAAATCATGAGCTATTTTCCTTTTTGGGTGAACTATCCCTTTAAAGACATCCGTCATTCTTATGAAAATACCTGAGATAGCTTGATAACCACAGATATATTATCACTATCATGTGTTTGTCTTCATGTAGTCATCAGTCATCATGATTTCATCAGTCAAACAGTCAATATGTTATTATCCATATAAGGCATTTCCTGAAATGTCATAAGTTTAATACTTCTTCTATGAATCTCACTTGTGGACTTACTGCGGGAGGGATGAATCAGTATGTACTGGGCTTACAGTATGAATGAAACAGATATGACATGAGAGTGTTTAGCACTCCATATCGCTATCATCTCCCCATTTTGGGTAAAAATAGAAAAATAATACCAAAGTACTTTGTAACGTAGTTACTTGAGTAGTTTTTAAGCAAACTACTTATTTACTCTTACTTGAGTCATATTTTTCAGTACTTCTGCTTGTACTCAAGTAAATTATTACTTAAGTAGCAATACTTTTACTTAAGTACAATTTGTTAGTACTCTTTCCACCACTGGCTTTTATGGGACAACCCTTATATTTCATTAACCGATAAACGTTATCATTCAATTTCACTAGTATACTAAGTATTCAAATCTGCTTTATACCTTTGTAATATATTGATAACCACCATAATAATACAGACGGTAAAAAGAAAAACCAAATGATGATTCAAAGTTCACTAGTTCATTAGTTTTCCACAAGCTGAGGGCGGGGCACAATTTAATTTAAAGAAGGTGCACAGTCATACGCACAAATACAAAACACCATCATAGTGACACACACACATGAATCCGAATAATGCCATAAACATTCATTTAACAATATATGATGTAATATAAACCCCAAATGTACAAAACCGTAGAAGAAACAATTGTTTCTTTAGAGCTGTTTTTTTTTTTTTTTTTTAAGAACATTATCTTTTTTTCTTTATGATCAAAAATTATGTCTGTGGCTGGCAACTTTAAAAAAAAAGAAAAAAAAAGAAAGAGTTAATATGCCTTCTAACATGTGCGTTCATACAAGTTCCTATTTCCTCATTGATGCCTTTGAAAATATCTGACCTGATTCAATTGCTCTGAGCTCGCAGTCTGAATGTGACTGACCTTAAATGCAACAATAACTCTTTAACTGATCAGGAAGATTCCTTGTAGAAAATATCATTTTCAAAAAGATTACTTGTTTTACGTGCCGTAGCCTAACCAACCAACAGGTATTACCAGGGGGGTAGAGTTACACACAAGCTCCACCCATACAGCGAAACCTAAACAAAGCAAGCAACAGTTCCAATACACCATACGCACACACACCATCGGCAGAGTCTTACCTTGCGCCTTACTCTAATAATGCCCATCTAATAACCCAGGATTTGAAAAAAAAAACACAACGCTGAGAAGTCTGAAATACATTACCAAATTGGGTAAGTCAGTTTTTATTCCTAGGAAAAGTTTTAGAAGTAAATTACCCTTGTGAAAAAAAAAGTGCACTTTAGTGTAGCCTACTTTTATAACGTATAGTAGCCTAGAGCTTAAATCGGGCCCAACAAATCAAGCCCGACCCAACCTGAGCCCGAGCACTTTGTGTCCGAGCCCGACCCGACACGTTCACTGTAATTATGAGCCCGAGCCCGATTTAAACCCGACCAGTTTAATATGTGGGCCGTTATAACCAGGCTGCGCCAGAATTTTTTTTAAGCAGGTGCTGCTGTGCTCATTTAGGCTACAGGGGGGAGCTGCACAGTTATATATATTATATAAATACTATTAATAAATGAGCAAAAATTGGCCACTCAATATTCAATTATTTTAATTATCACAATTAAAGTTTTAATTTTATTAAATTGAACAAGCACAACATTCAGCATTCAATCAAATATTCTTAAAGATGTATTATTATTATTAATAATGTTACTTCAACATATTGTTATTTCAACATAATATGTGTGTGTGAGCAACAAGCAAGATGTGCATTTGTAAATTCGGTGACAGCGTGTGTTACGAGTTTCAAATGGTGTAAGTGACCGCGGCACGCCAGCGACTACGTCATGATTATAATGTCTGCTATATTGCTTTTTATGTATTAAATCCAGGCAATTGGTTGATGAAAAATTAATTAAAATTAAGATACAATTTATACTAAACGAAATTCACTTTAAAGAAAAGCTTTCTTCAAAACAAAACTTGAAACTATGTGCTTATTTAATGTCTAAAACACGTATAGGCTACTACAGACTCTCTTTTTGTACAAATTGCAGCACATTCATTTAATTCTGAATTTTGCACATGTAAGTTGAAAGGCATTTGTTTGTGCATACTAGTAAAACATATCTGTAACATTTATCAAGTTCATAATTGTGCGTGCATTCATTAATTATTATCTTAATGAATAGACCTAATGCCACAAGGAAGAAGCATGCAAACTGTTGTTTGTTTATTCAGAAATAATTGAATGGATTGGAAAAGTAACAAAAGCGGATATTGAGGCCTGAGGCTGACTAGCCTACTATAATAATTTCTGTCATGGCAAGACTGCTTGTCTGTTCATCGTCGAAGTCCCCGTTTTTTTTGTCGAGCAGCGTGCGCATTTAATGCACGAGACAAAGCCAACACATTATGTTGTCACTCCCCACGACTAGTTTAAAATGTGTCCATACCTCCGATTTTCCTCCAAACTTGCTCAAAGTTAATTATCCTGTTTTAATTTTTTTCTTTTCTTCTTCAAGATCCATGTCGCACTTAGAATAGCAACAGAATAGCCTACAGCACGCACAGCAGGTGTGATGCGTCACGCGTGCGAGACTGCGAGTACGAGACGCTGCGCATGACACGTGACGTGCTTTATCAAGGGCCCGACCCGACCCGGCCCGAGGACAGTGGCGGGAAATATCGGCCGGGCTCGGGCAGAGAATTAAAGCTCTAAGGTGTAGCCTACTTATTACACAAATAATATACTTTAAAGGAAGGAATACACTTAAGTGTGAATTAAATGCAATGTTTTCGGCGCATTAATGCACATTATATGTAATTGTAATCTCCCTCACATACAAAGGTACCTAAACCTATCCATCACAGAAAACATTTTTGATTTTTACATTTTCATAAAAAATCATTCTGTCTGATTTATAAGATTGTTTCCATGTAATTTACTGGTATTACTATACTTTTGGGGTCATTTGTTCCCCATAACCTAGGGATTACCAGTACACACATAATTTTAGAAGCAAACACAGTACCTCTCACACACACAACCCATGAATTAATACAAACAAAATGTAAAGAAAAGTATCTGTAACAATGAGGATGAATCAAAGGAGGAAGCAGGATCCACGTGCAGCCAGCTTTATTAAATAAACTCAAACCTTGACAAACTTAGACTAGGGAACAGGACCTGGGAACAGGACAACCAATATACAATAACATTAAGAACTCACAAAGACTGAACTAGACACAGGGCTTAATACAAAGGCAAACAAGCTAAACAAGATAACAAGGGGGCGTGGCTAATCAGAAACACCTGGGGAGACAACCAAACAGGAAATGACAAAAGTGCACACAAGACGAGGGGAACACAAGACAGGAATCATGACTGTATCATTCCATGTAGGCTACAACACTAAGATTCAAACCTTTGGGTAATGTTTTACAAAAAGGTTTTATTAGTTTACTACTTCAGTTAACATGACCTAAGAATGAATAATACTTTAAGCATTTATAAATCTTAGTTAATTTCAACATTTAATAATGCATTATTATATTCAAAAGTTGTGTATTAAAATTAGTTAATGCACTGTGAACTCACATGAACAATAACTTGTATTGACTAACTTAAACTATATTTTAATTAACTAATATTAACAAAGATGAATAAATACTGAAAAAAACCTCATTGTTAGATCATGTTGGCTAATACATAAACTAATGTTAACAAATGAGACCTAAATGTAAAGTGTTACCGAACCTTGTTACTTTTAGCTCTTAAACCTTTACTAGCACCAACATAAAACAGGACCAAAAGCTTTCTTCTAAAATCTTACTCCAGCATTACAAGTGAATGTAAGTTTGTCTAAAAACAAAAGACAAAACAAAACTCCAAAGAACTCCAAAGGCACAAAAACAAGAAAACCAAAATCGTTTGTCACCAAATTTTTTGAAGTTGTTGGAAAGTGGTTTATGTTAATGTCCCAGAAGCTCTCCAGCAGCATCTCTCCACAGTATATGTGAATGGACATGTCCCAAAGAGGCCGGAAAGTCAGAAAAAATACCTTGAGGGAAAAAAACAACGATGAATTACCTCAGTCATCAGGGCCACATCGTAGTAGAATGCTGGGAAAGGTTCCTTCACATTTCCCTCAAACACCAGGATTCCATTGACCAATTCCTACTTTACAGGGAATTAAACGTAACTTTATCAGTTACACAAATATAGATAAATAACCCAAGACCCATGCAAATTGAGAAACGTAATCTTAAATTTTAAGCTTGCCGCACATATCCTCATGAAGGATTTTCCTGTATTTACCACGGTTGACACAGCAATGCTGCAGCCTTCTTCCTTTAGTTTGTTACCTGTAAAATATATGATGATTATAGGGCATCTGTAAATGCAAAAGTGGGAATTTATTACTTGCAAATGGAAAGCTACAGGGATAGTAAGTGACTTGATAGCAGTGTTTTAGCTTGAATCAGAGTGTGCTGGCTGGGCAACAATTCATGACAAATCTTGTAACATCACCTCATCAATACGGGTCTGTGATTCCACACAGCTTGCACTGTATCTCCAATAACAAATATGAACTGAAGATGAATGTTTAACTACAGATAAGCAGAAAAATATTACATATTCCAAAACAAATAGTAATTGAACAACTCAATCTTCAAATGCAAAAATAAATTAAATACATTACAAGCATTATTTCTAGAGGTGGGTGATATATTAAATATTTATGGTGGTTATAACATTGATTATATGTTTTAAATGTATATAAATGTCTTCGAGTGTTACAATCAGAGGTGGACAAAGTACACAACAACTTCCCTACTTGAGTGAAAGTACAGATACTACTGGTCAAATATTACTCCGTTACAAGTAAAAGTTGTAAAGACCGATTTTTACTTGAGTAAAAGTACAGAAGTACTCGTTTTTAAAAGTACTTAAGTATCAAAAGTAAAAAGAAAATGTCAATGCATTGTTTTATTATTGTTGCATTGTTGTATGTAATACTTACAGTACCTTATGCCTCTGAATCTATGCCTGCCTAGTGCCTATCTATCCTCATTTCAATATCACATTTATTTCTAGAACACAGTTCCAGTAGTGGGATTGAATGTGAGATTGAATAAGTCACTCAATAATGTCCACAATGGTTTCGGACACCCAAATGGCTGTTCCCTCAAAGAGTGCCCTATTTCAATTTTTTTTTGGCTTTTTTGAATATGTTAGCCTTACTGTTATCTATAAGCTAGTGTGCTCCAAAACAGTGACATAATTTGAATTTAGAAGACCAAACCCAACGCTGAAAATGAAAATCAGGTTGATGTCAGAATCCAACATCAGATTGACATTAAACTCCAATGTTGGACAGACATTCCAACCAAAATCCAACGTCGGGTTCAGACGTCAAACTGACGTCGGTTTCTGACGTCAATATGACGTCGGGTTTCCGACGTCAACCCGACTTTCATTTCCAACCAAAATGCAACCTAATGTTACTACTTTCTACTCAAGGACCTTGACAGAAATGTAGTGGAGTAAAAAGTATGATATTTGTCTTTCAAATGTAGTGAAGTTAAAGTAACAAGTTTCCAGAAAAAAAGAATACTCAAGTAAAGTACAGATAGCCTACTCAAAAAGTGTAGCCTACTTAAGTACAGTACTCAAGTAAATGTACTTTGAATGGATTGAAAATTAATTTGCTACATTTCAGATTAATATATTTGTTTTCCTTAACATTTGAATTTAACAGTAACTTAAACCACTTTGCAATTTGAATGAATGTCCTGATAAACAAAATGACGGAGTATTGTTTTTATGTTTCCACTGTTCAGATCGCGCCCCGCGCCTCACACACACACACACGCACGCGCGCGCGTTTGCCACAAACAATATATAAGTAAACACTTTGCGACTTTAAACACACGCGACTTTTCGATCTCGATCGCGCCTCTCTCTCTCTCACACACACACACACACACACACACCACACACACACACAACGCATTGCAATCTTTACATCGCAGCCGGAGCTAAAGCGGAGTTACAGATTAGGTATCCTAAAGAACCGCGAATCTAACAGTAGTTCCACATTACTTTGCACGCGAGTTTTATTTATTTTTATAGCGTGTATTCTCCGTGGAAATTTATACACCGAACCGTGACGCCTGTTCCGTTTCGGTTCAATACGAAAACATGTACCGTTCCACCCCTAGTCTACAGTGAAATACAGTCACACATTACACTACTGTTTGGCCAGCATTTTAACCGTGTTTAATCCAGCTACTAGCTAACGGAATGCTAAAGTTAACTGCTGACTAGTGTCAAGTGCAGCGAAGCGATGTTTCTGTTATTCTAACGTCCGTTTTCAGAGCATCCAAGAGAAGCACAGGCATAACAGTAGCACTGATATGAAGCACAGAAATGCGCGTTGATATTCGGTCCGGTAAATAACGGTCGTTAAGGCACCAGTGCCGTATTAGCTCCGGGTCTGTCTGTAGCTACCCAACCCTAGCGACAACGACGCTAGTAAAGCAAAGCCAGTCCTTCACTATATAGTTGGTCTCTTTTTTTATTACTTATTTCTCTGCATTGAGTGACAACCCTTTCAAATATAAGACACACAAACAGAACAAATAAAAGTCTCAGATTCACTGTCTGTAAATATTTGCTTACTTATTTACTGTCTACCTCTGGTTACAATATTGGATCAGCATTCAGCAAATTTAACTTTAATTAAGTCATTTAGTTGGTTTAAAATTATTTAAAAAGTCGGTTTAATTAAAAATATATATATTTTCAGCAGCCAAATTCCTCGAACACGCCCACACACGCGAGCACATTACGATTTAAGAAATTATTAGAATGCAATCATAGATAAATGATTGAAAACATGATTATTTCACCTCCCGAGTCTATATTGCGTAGGCCTATAGGCTATAGCCTATCTGCAATTAATGCACTCTTAATCGCCATAACAACTGCCATGTTAAGGTGAAAAAATTAAAATAAAGAAAGCATATATTAAGATATACTTACTTGACTGATTATTTGCAGTATAACGTCTCATCTATAATCATCCAAACGTGGCGCTCCTTTTGTTCTCTTCTTGTCTGGGCAGCTTCAGTTTCCTCACGCATCGCGATTACAGAAACAAAACAGCACATTTTTCAAACTCTAGTGAAGTACTGCGTCATACTGACGTCGTATTTCTGGCGCATGCGCAATAAACAACTTGTTTATATCATGCATGGTTAAATCTTATTTCTAGTTGTTCTAACTCATTGTGTTGTTAGACTCTTTAAGTTCACAAAACTTGATTCATTCACCTAACTAAAAGTCAATAATTTGTACAGTGTAGTGTAGTCTGATTAAAATTAAATGTAGCCTATTTTAACAGAATTTAAATGCAAATTAATTTTGTTTAGATTTGTTTAACTTTTGCTCACAATTAATGCAATTAAATGTGTGTTTAATTGACTTAGAACAACATAATGATATATAAAGTAGGGTAGAGTGGGGGAAAACGCCCCCCTGGGGTAAAACGCCCCCCACCTGTTTTTCCCAAAATAACCAGTAAAAGTACTCAAGATACATTTTTACTGTTGCTATGCACTACGTTGATAACGGGGATATACAAATCTCTACGGAGAAGCTGACACCAGCGACATATTTGAAGAGAAGAGGATTAGGCTACATGGTAAATGCTATAATTTTCAGATATTAGTAAACAAGCGTTTAAGAGAATATTGTTCTGCAGGATATTGCAGTGATGTATGATAGATGAATAGTGAAGTCTGTAGTTTGAGATCATAAGTTATTTATAAGGAAAATAGTTTCTCTCTATCATAATTACTATAATAAAATATTTCTGTCTATCAAATCCTTTGTTTTACACTTAATGCAGTATAACTAAGTGGTAAAATCTAAATATTTGAACAAAACATGAAAAAATTACCTCAAGTGAGCATTAGCTAGCTAGTTTGCTAGCACAGTTAGCTCACTGATGGAAGGTAGTTGAATTTGGCTATTTTGGACATTCCTGAAATAAATATTAATATATATATAAATGTTGATACATTACTTGCCTTTTACTTTTAAAGATTAAAAACTATTGTCTGTTAATTTTGCTGTTGATCTATGAAGCAAACTGGTTGGTAAGAAAGGGGGCATTTTACCCCACCTTGGGGGGCGTTTTACCCCACCGCTGGGGCAAAACGCCCCCTTTGTACTAAAATATTTTTTGTCAAAATACTAATTAATTATGAAGGCTGAGCAATTTTAATATTTGGTGAATAACTCCTGCCATAGTCACTCAAAACCGGGATGGCAATTCTAGTCACATTTATGTTTTGTTTCACTGTAATGTCACATTTTCCTTAAGGGGGGGCGTTTTCCCCCACTCTACCCTATTCTGTTCACAGATGTAAAGTACAATAACTTTCTATTACATTAAAGGGTTAGTTCACCCAAAAATGAAAATTCTGTCAGTAATTACTCACCCTCATGTTGTTCCAACCCCGTAAGACCTTCGTTCATCTTTGGAACACAAATTAAGATATTTTTGATTAAATCTGAGAGCTGAATATAGTCCAAGTGACTACAGTGGCTCAATCTTAAGTTTATAAAGCGACGAGAATACTTTTTGTTCGCAAAAAAAACTAAAATAACGACTTTATTCCACTATTCATTTCCTTCTCTCTGGGCCTCGAGTCTTTTCACGTAGTATAACTGCGCAGCGCATCTGTGTTGTACGTCACACGCATCACACACATGACCAGCGTCGGCCAACGTGTGACGTACAACACAGATGCGCTGCGCAGTTATACTACGTGAAAAGACTCGAGGCCCAGAGAGAAGGAAATGAATAGTGGAATAAAGTCGTTATTTTAGTTTTGTTTGCGAACAAAAAGTATTCTCGTCGCTTTATAAACTTAAGATTGAGCCACTGTAGTCACTTGGACTATATTAACGATGTCTTTACTTCTAAAACACTTTTTCTGGACACCAGGGGTTTGGTTATTTACGAAATATGATTTGTTTGGCTATCCATATGGTGCGCCTTTAGCCCCATTGTATAGGGTAAGTGTACCCATTAAGCCCATGTGCCCTTTAAGCCCACTTTCAACTCTGAAGTCAAATTAAAAAAAGAGAAAATAATATTTTATGCTGCTTATTATTTTAACCAATCCAGTGATTTGTTACTTCCCTGGCATTTTTAATTGCATGCCAATCACATTTGTCAATGTTGAGTTAGCCCCACCCATGTGCATGCTGTCTCAGTGGACCTCACACAAAGTCACCCCAAAACTTTGGTGTTTCGGGACCCTTCAGAAATCAACACATTTCAGCAATTTTCAGCCATTTCTTTGGTAACTACATTGATATTATGTCAAATAAGAGATAAATGTATTGTTTTTTGTGTATGAACAAATAGTACTTTATCATTTTATATAATTTTCCTTTAAATGGAAAGATGAGTTTTATTAGCTTGTGTTCAAAGCTAATCTCTAGATCAAACCATTAGCCTTACAGAAAGATAGACTGCCAAAGAATTAAGCATGTGAACTGCAAACAATGAATGTTTTGTAATTCATTTTACATTAATTTACAAATAAATGCATCATAAATTGTTTTGTAGAGAAGATTATTTTTATAAATTAACTTTTTTTTTAAGATGGGCTTAAATGGTACAGTGCCACAAAACGCATGCAAACCAGAGCCATCACAAGCTAACCTTGAATGAAAAAAACTTAACATTTCTTAATGTGGGCACAATGAAAATTACTATGATACTTAGTCCACAGTATATTTAAGCTCCATGCATGCATTTGTAAACATATCTTACATTTTTAAAGGAAAACATTGTCTTTTTTCACCATTACTCACTGTGTACCATTTAAGCCCACCTTATGTATTTCAATGAAGAATCCCTCTAATTGCAAACTAAATATAATATATAAATATAATATTTATATAATATAATTTTTTTTTAAAGTGTTTAAAGATAACATGTCTTTGTGTGCTTTTACCTTACTAACCTTTTAACCTTACCTTACTTACACACAAATTACACACATTCATTCAAATGAGATAGAGCCCGGTTTGTCCTAAAGTCCTGTATGTATAACCGGGCATAATTCGGGAGCCAAGCTGAGTAAAGGCTTGAGCTCCCAGAGGGACCCTATATTCCCCACAGTCCTGAGCCCCTGGGACCGTCCGGCTCCGAGATACTGCCACTTCCTGTCCAGCTTTGACCGGGCAAAACTTGGGGCCCAAGCCGAGATGGGGCTCTGGACTCAGGGCATGGAGGGGTCACCCAGTGGGCCGCCTATGCCGGGAGTATTGAGCCCTAACTCGGCTTTCTTCCCGAGGTATGGTCACTTCCACCCACTAGGAGACTAAGCCCAGAATATGGAGCCCCAACTCGGCTTGGCTTCCGAGATACACCCGGTCAAACTTCCAGCTTGACTCCAGCTACAACTCCAGTCAAGCCAACTTAAGGCTCCAGACCCCCGGCCACTAACACCAACCCATCATACCCAGGGCTCTAATCAAACATTAGCAAAATTATTTATTTTTTATTCTTCCCTGTCACTGAATAAATATATTGATGTTTTACTTCTTTAAAATCAATAAAAATATATATATTTTATGAATCAAAGATGATGTGGGCTTATTTGGAACACATGCAGGCTTAAATGGTGCCAAAAGTACCAATTAAGCCCATGCCAGACTTCTGACTTTATTCCTAAATTATCTTAATTTTATATTCTACATCAATCTAATTAATACATTTTGCAAATGAGAGATTGATCTTGCATTTTAACAAACTTATTTTTCTTATAACTATGTCAATATCTATGAAAAAAACCTAGATTTAGATTTTGGTGGGCTTAATGGGTACACTTACCCTACGTCTCTTTTATAACTAAATATAAATCACTCTCTTTCCCTCTGTAGGTGTATTATATTTCTGTTTGAAGTGACAAATCCTCTAACATCACTGATGACGATGCTACTGAAACATCTCCGCTATATCAGCGCACTCCTGAGCTCCATGACCATCTTGTCATTCCTGTACTTCCTAAACTCAGCAGTGGTTTTGTCACCCAGTTTTAACAGTTTTGTTTCCGAGCGAGCTCAGCGCGCATCCCATATCTGTTTGGAAGACAGAGGAAATAGTAGCTGGTTCAGTGAACGTTACAAACCCACTGTTCCACTTCTGCTCAACAGCACCAACAGTGAATTACATCCAAACATCTTCAGCTGGTGGAAGGTAAGAAAGTTTGCTTCAAAATAAATATGAATTTACTTGGTATAGGCTTACTTGGTAAGATTTTGGAAAGATTTGTTTGTTTTTAAAAGAAGTCTCTTATGCTCACCAAGGCTGCATTTATTTGATTTATGAAAATTCAGTAAAAACAGTAATATTGTGGAATATTTTAAATAACTGTTTTCTTTTTGAATATAATTTTAAAATGTAACTTATTCCTGTGAAAACCATGTTAATAACCATGCTTTATATTTTCCCATTTCACTTTATGAGGCTTTTTAACATTAATATGAGTTCCCCTAGCCTGCCTATGGTCCCCCAGTGGCTAGACATTTTGATAGGTGTAAACCAAGCCCTGGGTATTTTTAAGAAAATGAAAGCTCAGAGGGGCGAATCTAGAATCTGCCCTTTATGTCGTCATAAGGGGAAAGGTCACCTCCCCTTTCTCTTCTTTGCCCGCAAAGAGAATTTGACCCACCCATGAGAAAATGAGCTGTGCGAGCGCGATATTGTTTTTTCCTCGAGAGACATCATGGCTTGCAAACGAGCGAAGCATGGCAGTTTCTCAGTGTTTGGATGTACAAATGAACACAAAAGTATTTTTTTAGTTCCTTCATCCGAGCCTCTGAAGAACCAGTGGGTTATGTGGATTTCTGATGTGTAATTGTTCAAGTTCAGACAGATAGCCTTTCTCTCAAAATCGTTCAATACTGTTTATGCATCAGTAAATCAAGCCAGCTAAAATATCAACTTCACATCGTTTCTCTTCGTAGGATGAAAATAATCTTATTTAAACTGTGATTAAAATATATACAGAAAGTGATCAAAGAACAATCCCTTTCCAATCGCCCAAGCTGTCAATCACACAGTTTATCTGGACACTTGCCAAAACTCGTTATGAAATCAATGACGCTGTTACGCTGCACAACGAAGCTCTTACTGTACTTACCTCATGTTTGCATTGGTGAAATCATTAGTGAGAGTGCAGAAACTGCGTTGCAATGATAAGATCTTCATTCACGCGATCAACAGGCTGTCATCTGCTCAGTGCTCATCACTGCAACCTTTTATGTGATGGGAATAGATCTAAATACTTAAAAAAACTTCTCACGATTCGTTAATCTCGATAGCTGTAATAGTAAAAACGTAAAATAGCTGTAATAGTAAAAGAGAGAGAGTTCCACATGTAATGCTAGCTATTCCATATGCAAGCATGTCAGCCAATCACAGCAGTGGGCGTTTACACTGAAGTCTCACAGCAGACACGCCCCTTCAAAGAGGGTGTTCAAATCAGAGGCTAAAATCAGGCTAGGAAAAATGCCTTTTATTTCCAAATTATTACAAATTTTGACCTTAAAAACATACTAACATTATAAGGGCACCCCAGGACACATTATAAAATAATAAAATAATCCATGTCATGGGACCTTTAATACATCCTTGCTTAATAAAACTATTTGGCCATATAAAATAAAATAAAAATCACTGAACCCAAAAAATGAATAATATGTACATGCATTTCCTCCATTTTTAAATTATATTTTAATGTTTATTAATTGTTAATATTGATTAACATTTAAATATTTTCACCATCATAGATATAGAAAAAAATAAAACATTTATGACAAAATACAAATGCAAACCGGTGTGCAACGTTTTGCTACGGTTTCCGGGTTGAACGACATGTTTCCTGGAAACGGTGTGCAACGGGGTTTGAGATATGTGTTCTCTTGTTTGGTAGGTGTGTCAAAAATGTCAGGCGAATCAGCAGCAACGTGTATATAAACCACGCGGTATTAAAGAGACAGCTCGCATAATGGGTCCAAGTAAAGTCGTTTACAAATGTGTCCGCTGCAGCACGGTATAAGCAACAATTGAAGATATTAGAAGACATGTTTGTCTTCTCGTCCTGAAATGCGAGGCAAATGTTGAACTTGGATCACAATAATTAAGAACCACAGTTTCCACAAATCCCTTCACTTAATTGGGATGTTCTCTTTTATTCTGGACGGCAAGGGCAGTGACTGTAACATCGAACGTATTTATACCAATTTCATCAAAAAGAACACAAAGAATGGCCTTCTCAGCTGCCATAGTTGCAACTCTTGCGTCATCAGAACAGGGTGTTCAACGCACCACCGTTTCCGTTTAAAAAACGTTTTGCAACTTTTTGTCGGTATTAAGGTGCGTTTTGGTTGACCGGATCACAAGTAGACGAGGGAGACACATACACGTTAACACTTGGTGTTTTAATCCTTCTGTTTTGTCCACTTTCAATCCACTTCTGTCCTGATTTCTTTGAGGGAAGGGGTCTCCATGTGGGTACTTGTATGGGCTTTTTCAGATCTTTTGATCTAATTGACAAAATAGCTCACGTAATTTACACATGAAAACATACGGAAAGCATCAGCTTTCATTTCTGCTCTGATAGCCGCAAGACCACATTAAATGCTGTGTTAGAAAATCAGGAATGGTTAGAGAACATCTATTGTGCGTGCTTGGTACATTTTTAGTCTTCAAACCAAATTCAGGTCTTCAGCCGACAAAGTTAAATCCTGTGTTTATGCATTAGGTCAGTGCTGGGCACCTAGGAGGAGAGTAGGCGGTCTTGTGGTTGTTTGAATGCATTCGACCACATGAGCGTTTACACTATGAAAACAATCCAGTCAAATGCAATTTCAACTAGGAAATTCTAGCTAGCAAGCTCAAAACGTTTTAGACCCCGTTTACACCTTGTCGTCCAATTGTGATCAGGTTGATGAAAACGCTTCTTAGTATCGGGTGTAAACAGGACCCTAGAGACAACATGCATATAAAACAATAAATGTGTAATACGACTTTTTACAAAAAAACACAGAGCTTCAACAAGCCCGTCTTTATTCTTCGTTACAGAAGCTTCAAGATGTACCTAATGTCTCAAACTACACAGAGGTGGTGAACCAGCTGTTTTCTCTCTTCCCCGATGGGGAACACCACTCGGACGCTGGTCCAGATCGCTGCAGAACCTGTGCTGTGGTGGGAAACTCTGGGAACCTCCTGGGATCTAACTATGGTCAACTAATAGACAGCCATGACTTTGTCATAAGGTAATATATTAGATTATGCCAGAATGAAGGTTCATTATTGGCATTGATGGTTCCATGAAGAACTTTTAACATCCATGGAACCTTTCCATTAAACAAAAGGTTCTTTATACTGGAAAAAAGGGGTATTCAGATTATTAAAATGTTCTTCAGTAAAGAATTACCAAAGACCCCTAGAGAAGCTAATATCACGCTTATATTAAAGAAGCTTTCTAAAATTTTAGCAATGCGCCTTGAAAAAAATCTTCCTACAATAATTGGGATTGATTATTTTGATATCTGATTATTTTCCTATACATAGAGGCACCATGCAGGGTTGCCCCGTCACCACTTTTGTTTGCGATGGCCATAGAGCCTCTAGCTGAAGCAATCAGATCGGCAGCATCTATTTCGGGTTTGCAGATAGGACAGAAACATCACAAGATTGCGCTTTATGGTGATGATGTATTGCTTTTTTTATCTGAGCCCGAGAAGTCAGTTCCCGCTCTGATCGAGTTGGTCAACAAGTATAGTACCTTTTCTGGTTATAAAATTAATTTAGCTAAATCTGAAGCTATGCCTTTCATTTCCATACCTAATATTACACCCTGTTTTCCTTTTAAGTGGTCGCCTCTAGGTTTAATTTATCTAGGTATTTCTATCTCTTCGTCCTTGAAGCAGATGTATGAATCTAATTTTGTTCCTTTATTTGAGAAAATGTGGCAAGACTTGGCAGTATCTTGGCTAGGTCGGATAGCACTTGTAAAGATGATTGTTCTACCAAAATGCTCAATCTCTTCTGTTGATACACAGAGTATTAAAACTAAATGGGAAGAAGAGTTAGCTACTGACATTGACGATGAAACATGGGAAGCCATTTGGTCTAATGCTAAAAAAATATCTGTTTGTACACGAATAAGAGAAATACAATTAAAAATCATTCATAGACTCCATATTTCCCCTAACCGCAGGCATTTCTTCAACTCCTCTTTATTGCCTATGTGTTTAAAATGTAAAATTGAAAGAGGTACTTTAACACATTGTCTGTGGTCATGTAACAGACTTCAAAGGTATTGGTTTCTGGTGCTAGGGGAGATGGAAAAGATCTTTAATATTCAGTTAGATTTTGACCCAGTCTCACTGGTGTTGGGTATACCTAATAGATGCATTACTTCGTCTGCTAATAAGAAATTGTATAATATTCTATCCTTTGCTGCCAGGAAAAATATTTTACTTAATTGGATCAGTGATAAATCTCCATCCCTTAAAGGATGGCACAAGATCATTTTTGAGTTGATTCCCCTGGAGCGCCTTACCTATGTATTACATGGAAAAACAGGCCAGTTTTACAAAGTCTGGACCCCATATCTGGACGCTTTGGAACCTTGTCTTCACCCTATTATATTACAAGGAACAATGTAACTGTGTAACTTTCTGGACATTCAACCTTATTTTTTTGTCATCCTCTTCATCTTTTGGAAATGTTATTTTATACATGTTATACATTATATAATGTTGTTGCTATTTTTCTTTTCACAAATGTATGATCCTGTTTTATATGAAAATCTGATTTTTTCAGATTTGATGTCTTGTTATATTTGTATCTTAAGAAAAATTCATTAAACATAATAAAAAATAAATAAAAAGTTCTTCAGAAGGTTTTTATAAGACCTGATCACTGAAAATTTCTTTAAAAAATTGTTTTATTGTGAAGGACATTTTAATCATCTAAAAAGCCATTTTCAACTATAAAGAACCTTTTGTCCAATGAAAAGGTTCTATTGATGTTAAAGTTTCTTCATGGAACCATCAATGCCAACAAAGAACATTGATTTTTAAGAGTGAATAATGAAGCTTTCAACCATCAGAATCGATGGAACAATTTTAACAATTTTGAACAGAGGCTGTTGTTATATGCCTTAGATCAGTTGAGATCCCATTAGATCACGTGATTCCAGAGACGAATAAGATGTTATTTAAACTATTTTCAAAAAGATGCCTTAAAGGCTTTACATTAGAATTTCATGAATATCTCAATCTCCTGTGTGTTTCTCTCTCAGGATAAATAAAGGCCCAACAAAGGATTATGAGAAGGATGTGGGAAATAAGACCACTCACCGGATTCTGTATCCCGAGAGCGCTGTGGACTTGGATGACAACACCCATCTGGTGCTTGTGCCCATTAAAGTTCTGGATATGCAGTGGCTTATCAGCGCTTTTACCACTAAGAACATCACACAGTAAGAATTAAACCAGAGATGATCATACGATTAAGAGATACCAGGGTCTGTTGGCTCTACCATTGGAGAAAGCGTAACGGCCAACTTAAATCACATGAGCCATGAT
This sequence comes from Rutilus rutilus, assembly GCA_021464565.1. Taxonomy (NCBI): domain Eukaryota; kingdom Metazoa; phylum Chordata; class Actinopteri; order Cypriniformes; family Leuciscidae; genus Rutilus; species Rutilus rutilus. The sequence continues at coordinate 9,403,798 of JAJAQA010000013.1, forward strand.
AACCAATCACATTACAGCGTTGACGTACAGCCATTGAATTTCTTTCAGATATGTGCGACAGTCAACGGGCAAATTCCAAATGTAGTTTTTGCGTCCTTGAATGGCACTTCAGGAAGGGGACGCCAATTGTAAGGGTGTTCCTCCTAACAAAAGTGAGCACGCATAGGGATGCTCACTTCCGGTTGAAATTTGCCCGATGACGGCAGACACACGTCCAAAGTAGCTCGTACGCTCCTCCTTTAGTTAGTGAAATTTACGATACTTGCATTGCCTTAGCCGTTGAACAAGAGTCCAGATGCAGTCTCAGGAGAAAGTCTTGATGGTTCCGTAAGTCTTGATGATGTTGAAGTTGCAATCAATTTCTTCTGTGTTGAATGAAGAAATGATGATGACCTTGCGGTGTTAGTTTGACTCTGTTATGGTCGAGGAAGTTAGCCTAGAAATCTAGACGCACCCTAGCGGCAGCAAAATGTATTTTGCAGCCAAGGCAGTCTAGCAACTCTCCATTGACTTTCGAGCTGCAAAAATCTAAATTGGGTCAGGCCAATCACGTCGTGTATAGAGTAGGCGGGGCGAGCTTAACATAATGACGACAGAGTTGCGACGGTTACCTGCCACTTGAAAACAAAGAATGGCTGCTGCTGGCGAACATCTTTCGAATCGGCTTTGTCCGTGACTCTGGAGGACTTGGAGTTACGTTTTTCTTTGAGAAAAGAGCATAGAACGGCACTTAAGTCATTCTTAAAAAAAGGAAGATGTGTTCGTAGTTTTGCCGGCCAGATATGGCAAAAGTTGAATCTATCAACTAGCTCCGCTGTTGGGAAAATGCTCTGGTTGGTTGAAGCGCTGTCCTATTGCGTGCAGAGTGAATTTGAAAGACAGCCGTTTATCCCGCCCCTTGGATTGAGCGTGTCTATGGTGAGTTGCCAGACCCAATATCTTGATGTAGGTCTGGCTTGCCAGGCTACGAGGAAGTTACAATGGTTGCCGCCCGGCTGTGCAGCGGGGAAAGGTCCCGTGGTCGGACTGGATGTCTCCAGTCTTTTCACACAAACAGCAACCAGGAGAACAAGGAAACGAGGAAGAGGGAGAGGGGAACTGTGCGGATGCTCTTTAACCTCCACAGAGGTCACACCTCTTGAGTGTGACCAATGAGAAAGGTGCAATTTTCAAGCGGGAAAAATTCCTTTGTTTGGAAGCTGACTCATTCACATGATTGGAGTAAGCTGGCAGTTTGTGTCCCTTAATGCTCTGATTAGTATAACAAAGCATTCAATGTTCAGGGCGTCACACAAGGATTAATTTGATAAGAAGTATGATACCAATAAGGTTACATTATCTAGTGGTTCAATCCTAAAGCCTGCCTAAACCAAAGTACAATACAAGAGATAATATACTAAACCGTGATAAAAGATACACTGTCCTGGGGATATCCATGTTCATTTATAGAACAGTTAATCTAGAAATGAATGAAGAAAAGCCTGTTTTATGGGCTTTATGTGTCTTTCCTATGACTTTTTTCATGTGGCCAAGTTCCACATTCTTTTGAGCAAAAAAACAGTCTTACCAGATAGTAACCATGGTAACCAGAGGCCTTTTCTGCTTTTTTGGGGTGTTAGTTGCTCTTCGGGGGTTGTCCACAGAACAGTTTGCTTTTTGGGCGAGGAGGTTTGCTGGATTGTTCATCAACTGTAATGTCTGATTGGTCCAGACGCTACATATATCAAACATAAAATCGATACTGTGAAACTAAGGGCCCTATCATACAACCAGCGCAATGCAGCGCCAGGCACGACACAAGTGCTTTTTGCTAGTTTCAGCCTGACGCAGTTATCATTTTCACGTCCTGCGCCACGTTGTTTAAATAGCAAACGCATTTGCGCCCATCTGGTCGTCCATGGGTGTGCTGGTCTGAAAATGAGGTGTTTTCAGGCGCATTGTTGGCGCGTTGCTATTTTGAGCCAACTGAAATAGACCAACAATTGACCAACAAAAACCTGGTCTAAAGTCAATGGTGCAGTATTTTCTTTTATTTATTTTTTTATTTAAAGGGCGCATTTGTAATATGCTCCAATAAGCAACTGGCTTTTAAAGTCAAGACAAGTCAAATCACATTTAATCATATAGCGCTTTTTACAATACAGATTTTTTCAAAGCAGCTTTACAGAGATAACAGGAAAATAATGCAACAAAGTTTGTTTCCAGAAGAAAATAGCGTAACAGTCCAGCTTCAGTTCAGCGATGTTTCATTTTTGTTGTAAAAAAGTTATTAATTTAGTTAATTTATATATATATAGCTGTTCTGGAGAAAACCGTTATGTCATCGGCCAGCTCAGTTCAGTTCTCATATAATGGTGTCAATGCAGGCAGATCATTTTTTTTGTTGAATATTCAATTAAATGTCCCCAACTAAGCAGGCCAAAAGCCAATGGCAACAAAGATGAAAAAAGGCGAACAGCACTTTGTTTTAAAGGGAATGGGAGATGAGACTCTTGATTGGTTTATTTCACGTTACGCCCAAAACACACCCATTGCTCATTATGAGAATAGGGACAACTCTTTTAGACCATGCGCCGCGCGCGCGCCGACTATTTTTCCCGTCGTTAAACGAGTAAAAGTGGATTCGGACGCCCTAAGTGCACTTGCGCCGTGAGCTTTAGACCCCTCAATGTTCCTTTACCTAAAACAATGTTTTCCTTAACTAAAAAATAATAATACTTCAATGCATTTTGTATAGTAATTTCAGTCCTTTTGTTTTTATTAAAACTAACAATATGGATATTTCATTTTAAATGATTTTTTGATCTAAATGTATTTGTTTACTCAGAACATACACAGAAGTTCCATCTACAATCAAAGCAAGCAAGGACAAGGTGAACAACACAGATCTTATCATGAAATCAACCAATCAATCAATGACAAATGTTGATCTTTTTTGAATACGCATGGTTGATATTAGCATCACCTGAATGAAATCTGTCATAAATGCACGTTTCATAAGTGTCCTGTTTTATTTCTGTTGTTGTTTTTAGGTGATGATCCTCCACCCTGAATTCATAAGATACGTGCATGATAACTGGGCAGAAGGTCATGGCAGATATCCATCCACTGGTTTCTTAACGCTGATATTCTCTCTTCACATCTGTGACAAGGTAAAAACTCCCATTCTGCCGGTTCAAACGGTGTGCGGCACAGCTCCAGTGTGGCATTGATGTTGTTTTTGAGGGAGTGTCAGTTTATACAAGCATGAAGGATCTAAAAGTATATGAATAGAACACCTAGATTATAATAAATATTTGACTGTGGGTGTTATCATGAATAGGAGTCCAGCGCAGACTGTTTAAACAAAAACAAAGGGCCTTTCAGGAAATTGTTAGCATTAAAACCGTAGCACAGTGGTTAGCATTGTATGTGCACTGTATCTGCTTGAAAGTAAAACTGTGACATAAGGATTTATAATTTAAAGTTGTATTGTGCGATTTAAAGAAAAATATGAGTAATAGAGTTATTATTATGTGAAATAAAGTCACATTGTACTATTACTTTTTTAAGCAAAGGAAAAAAACTGGATTCCATATTTTTGCTAAATAAAAATAGAAAAAAAGACAATGAATTTAATATTAAAATTAGAGGAATAATTTTTTCACAATTTTCTTTTTCTAAAAGAGGGAGTTTTAGTTTTTACATTTTATTGACTTAAAATATATTTTTTTTTTTCATGAATAAGAAACTATTAACGCACTGATAACTCTTTCTCTTACAGGTGAGTGTTTTTGGGTTTGGAGCTAATCGTGACAGAAACTGGCATCATTATTTTGATGAAACATTGACTTCACTTGCAAGCAACTCTCATGGTGGAGACTTTGAAAATCAAACAATCAATCAGCTCCATCAGGAGAACAGGATTTGGATGTACAAGGGTTTGACATGAAGTAGGTTCTTGGGGAAACACTACCTTTGTTCTGCACAATATTGCGTTGCAATGGTGCAGCAGAGACTTTCAGTTCAGATTCATCCCGAGAGGTGCAAGAGATCAACGAGAGTTTAATCTGAGCTCCACTTGCAGCACCGACTGAATCTGTGGCATTAGCGGATCCTTTTTTCGGTCCCACGTTATATTAAGTGCCTTTACGTACTAACGTTTAAATGAATATTTGTGTACATGTTTTTACATTGTAGTTATTATAATACATGCATTAATTTAATTAATGTATTTTTTTTTTAATTCGATTTTTGCTCCCAACGATCACCAAATTAGTATAATCGAGTAAAAACGATTATTTTGCCATTTTCTGTTTTAAAAGAACGCTCTTATTTTGTCTTGTGTTCTGAATGACGCGCGCACGCGCACATCCGCCCCTCCCGATGCCGTAAACTCTCTCAGCTTGAATGTTTAAACTGATAAGACTTAAAAAGAAGTGAAAATGATCAACTTTAGTTACGATTGTACAAGTGACAATTCCATCATGTCCCGACTCATAAACGCGAAAGTGTAGTTTCGACGCTTGCTTTTGTCCAGCACATTCAGAGAGGCAGAGAGAGAGAGAGGAGACGCAGCGCCGCTGAACACTCACGCGGTTTGTGAAATTGCGTCTTGGAGAAAGTTTTAAAATTATTGATTTGATTTTATAATCTGTGTGGATTCATTTAAGATATTCATACAATCTACATGCTAAAGTGAATCAATGTTTGTGGGGAATTTCCCGCATTATAAGTGGTAGACCTGCGGGAATTATTAAAATACTCATTGAAGTATTATCTGTTACATTATTTATTTTAATAGGTCAAAAAGTACAATCAATGTTCACATTTCGATTTTTAAGAATTGTTGAAAGGTGTCTTTGGTAACACTTTACAATAAGGTTCATTAATTAGCATTATAACTAACTTACCTTTGTTCAAATTTAACTAATAATGAACAATAATTCTACAGCATCTTAGTTAATATTAATTTCACCATTTACCAATACGTTATTAAAATGAAAGGTTGTATTTGTTAACATTAGTTAATGCACTGTAAACTAACATGAACAAACAATGAACAGCTGTATTTTTATTAACTAGCATTAAACAAGATTAATAAATACTGTAACAAATGTTTTTCTCATTGTTAGTTCATGTTAGTTAATACATTAACTAATGTTAACTAATTAACATTATTGTAAAGTGTTACCGTGTCTTTTTAATAAATGCAACACGTTCCCAGTCATGTGAAATAATCGTGTTACATAATCGTGATTTCAATATTGACCAAAATAATCGTGATTATGATTTTTCCCATAATCGAGCAGCCCTAAATGATACTAGAAATAAAGTGTGACCCATTTTTTCTTTTCTTGAGCCAGTTCAAACACCACAGACTTTTCTGGGAAATTGCCCCACAAATGTCTTAAGTTTCTTCTGAATATTAACCTTGAGAAGCAGGGCTCCAGACTAACATCTGAGAGCAGTAGCACCAATGCCAGTAAGTTCTACAGATGGTGGCACCAGCACCTGATTTGGTAGTGCTTCTATAGTACCAAAACACCAGGATATGTTTCCCCACTGAAGACCCTTTAATCTGGTTGTGGCAAGCCGAAATTGCGCAGAAATACACCTTAAGGGTAGCGGGGGTCAGTCCAGCTGAAAGACGCTCTTGTAGAAACTCCAGAACTGAACCAAACGGCAAGTCGGCTGGGTTAAGATGGCATTGCTAACACCACAATGAGAAAAGATGGCATTTAAGAGCATAAAGCTTTCTAGTAGGAGCCCTAGCATTGAGAATGGTAGACCCACATTTTCCAAATCTCAGGTCGGGGGTGAGAGCCTTCCAGGAGAGAAACCAGGTCTGCAAAGCAGACTCTAGAAGAGTCTAATACTAATATTAAGACCCTGCTTCTTCTAGAAGAGTCTTACCCTCAAACCGCATTCGGGACAAATGTGGGCAAAATCATTTTTATTTATTTTTAAAAAATACTTCCCTTAATCTGAGCGGTACAAGACTTGGCTATACTTTTCCTAAGTTTGCCACCTGAACACACACAAAACATTTTTTTGACTTGATTCAACAATGTTAAGTGGGTGAAAAAAAAAAAAACTCCTTAATCTCACCTTCGTGGACAAAAATGGGCACCCATAAGAATGAATGGGAAAAACTGTAATTCAGTGTTTTTTTTGTGTGTTTTTTTTGTCAAATACAAATCAATAGATCCAACACAATGCATATCATACATACACACAAATGAAGGGGTGATCCTGTGCAGCATTCTTAATGTGGCAATGTGGTTAATGGTTTTTTTTTTTTTTTTTTATAAAAAAGTCACTCACACATACAAAAACAAAATGTAAACATTATACCTATGATTATTGTTTGTTCTTACCTGTTTATTCTTCCCTAACACTTACTTTACCTGTTTGGTACCAATTTGTTTTTTGAGTTGAAATAAATGATAAATGATCTACTACTTTGTCTTTTCCTTATAGCATGGGCATATTTTGGCATCTTTGTATAGTCTCACCTAACACAGTTACATATATATTTTAAATTACAATTTTAACTTTCAGCCTACATGCAGCCATTGAGTACTACAGCATAGTGGCTATTGATATTATTGTTTTTTGTTAATTTTATAACAAGTCTCTACTAAAAACGCACTTGTTTTCCATGGCTTATGCCACCTCTGTTTTACTATTTTATATTTGAGTCTGACACTGGTTTGCTACTCCGGTTTTATTTGTGTTGTTATATTTTTATATTATTTGTCTGGTTGTTCTGTAAAGCCTAGTGGCTGTTGGAAATGTGCTATATAAATAAAATGAACTTGAACTTGAACAAGTCCAAACTTCTTCCAAATGATTTCCACAATCCCCGGGCCTCAGATCTGCTGCACCAGCCTGAACATGAATGCAACCCACCAAAAATGATTCAGACACCAGATATACATTTTTTATATTGTTTTACTAGTGGGTGCAGGACACTATAGTTCATTTATGTAAATGAGCGTGGCAAAATAAAGTAACCTGTGACATATCATACCCAAAAATTCTTCATACAGTGGACTACCTGTAAAATACATACAAATTTGGGACCAAAATTTTAGACGCTTTCACCTGACCATGTTTGCATTAAGTGTTTTCTCTTTAATTGCTAATGCGACCACTTTTTACACCGCAGACTGAACAAAATGAAGCATTGCTTGGTAATTGGTTGAGCTAAATTGGTATTATCTAATTGTGTAGTTAAATTTAACATCTGACAGATATTCAACTCAATTCATTTGTGAGACAATCTTACAGAAGGATGGCCAAAACCAGTGAAATATCAACTGATTTGATAACTCTATAAATGTTATATTTTATTACCATTTTCTAAACTATAGCGAATAAACTGATAATGTGAGAAACGTTGGGGCTGGACGGGCCTCATTGCATTAATTAAAAAATGATTGTGAAATATTATTATAATGTAATAATAAATATAATAACTGCTATAATATAATAATAGTTTTTTTAAATTAAAGTATATTTTAAAATGAAATTTGTTTCCTGTGACGGTAAAGCTGAATTTTCAGCATCATTTCTCCAGTCTTCAGTGTCACATGATCCTTCAGAAATCATTCTGATATGATGATTTGCTGCTCAAGAAACTTTTCTGATTATTATCAGCGTTGAAAACAGTTGTGGTGGTTCTTTTTTTCTTTTTTTTCTTATTCACATTTATTTAAAATAGAAATAATTTCAAACATCTTTACTGTCACTTTTAATAAATGTAATGCTTCCTTGCTGAATGAAATCATTATATATATATATATATATATTAGAATACAATGATGTATTTAAGTCTTTTCAGTCCATTATTTTTCCCCCTCCTTACTTTAGAAGTTACTTCATTTGTCGTCACACAACGGCCTTTTTCCTGTGATCTCAGTTTCATGTTTCTAGCACAAATACAGAAACAAGTCAGTTCTCATGTACTCACTGTAATGATTCCAGTAAAACTAGTTCATGGTTTAACTTGTATCATGGGAACTCCCCATGGAAGCGCTGTACCAGTACCAGTCTGAGTGAGTCAGCACATTTTTAATGAAATGAAAATAAACTTGGGATTGGGCCTCCAAGACACCACCCTCCGGTTGTTTGTTTGGTTGATTTGTTTACTATAGTAATTCATTTTTATAGTGGAACTATACATTCAATAGTAAGTATTATCAGATATATTTGCAGGATCAATTACCAACTCTGTAGATCAATTCAAAAACTATTTTATTGTCTCTGAACCTCCACGTCAATGACAGCAGCTCACTGTTAAAGTCTGAGGAATAACAGAAAAGATCACACATCTCTTAATAATATATAGTTATATATTTATTCATACTGCCATATCCATTTATATTGGTTAATTGTATAAAAAAAAATGAAAAAAAATTTCGAAGTACAGTCTTTGTGAGGGTTTCAATCCCCATGGACCAAAATCTAATGTCCTTGTCTCAAACCGTGACCCCCA